>OX439483.1:194626769-194830125 GCA_949320155.1 Melangyna quadrimaculata
TGGGCAGGCCAGAGGAGGTTGTTGATGGCAGCATGCTGCGGGAATGGTGCAGCACGGAAAACGGAGTACACTCACTGGTAAATAAGATGTCTTTGTTTTGTTGATATAAATAAAAAATCAGTTTTGTCAAAATTATGGAATATCTAATCCCAAAACAAGCACAAAACAAATCCGGCATATCTATTAATCTACAAACAGCGACCACGATGACCTCCCTTCCTACATGTGAAATCTTATGGGATTGGAGTATCATCTTTGATGCGGTCAATCTTCATTGAAGTGCGAGCCAGAGCACGGAGTACTGATTGGGCCTGGAGTCTTTGTCTTGTTGCCACCAGTAGCACAGAGCTCGATGTGCAGGGCAGTGAGTTCAAGAGTATTGCACTCCTCAGCAACATCTTGAGCAGCCAACATAGCAGCGTAGATCAGCCTTGACTTTCATTCCACCGGTGACGCTGGAAATGGTTTCACGACCTGACAAATCAGTTACATGGACGAAGGTGTCGATGAAACTTTCATATATGTGATGTGAGCAACATTAAATACGAGCAAACCATCACGAACTTGTGCGGTCCTAGGGAAACCTGGACTTCCTCCTTTTGAACTTTGTTCTTCCTTGGGGGCATATTCATTGAATTCTTTTAGAAAATACAACCCAATCACTCGATCCGGATATACAGAAAAATATATATGATAAGAAATGATTTTCTCTCTGAAAGTAAATCAAGACAGTAAAACTAATCGTTTTATAAATTACAATCAATATTTTTGTTTCAATTTATCTGTTAATGTTTTTTTTTGTTTTTCAATTGCTTGTCAAGGAAGCAACACAAAAATTAAACTTGTAAGCAACTTGCTTGCCAACTGGCTAGCCACCTACGTCACAGCATATTCACGTATACGAATTTGACAGTTAATGTGTAGCCATGGTATAAAGAATACAAGGTATGCTTGACAGTTCTTGTCGACGTCATTGCGAGTGAACGTTGGTTTGTCAGCTGGTTTATCCTTAGGCATTATAACAACACAAAGCAATCCAGATTCCTTTGGTTACGTATCCGAACGCGGTCATTTGTTCGCAGCTTTGTGGATTGCGTCTTGTATTTGTGAACTGTGAATTTTCAGTTGACATTTCGCAGGTCGCTGTTGTTGGTAGCGTGAAAAATATTAAAATGTGTCTTTTTTTTCTAAGTTTCACTAATTTAACGCAATGTTTTCTATTTAAATTTTTAAATATGATCAATTTTTCGATTTGTTAAACAACTTAAATAAGAATAAGTTAATATTTGCTTCAGAAATAGGTTTAAAAGAATTATTCGCAGATGCAGTTCGTAGCTTGTATGAATGGCACTTTACTTTGCGGTTAAAGAATTAATGAAGCCTCCCAATTTCTGTTGTCCAAGAAAACGGTTAACAATAGCTCCTGCATGGTGATGGTACTAGTAATAGCCCTGAGACCACACGAGCCAGTACTGGCAAGTAAGTTGGCTACATATACATTGACTGTCAGATTCCTATACGAATATGATGTGACGTAGGCAGCACGCAACTTGTAAACAAGTTGCTTTGTCCCGGTCTATATTGAACGATTTTTCCAGTGCCGATCTTTTGTTCGTTGGTGAAGGGAGTGAAAAGTGAGGGGTAGGGATCAAATCGTTTGTACCACAAAACTCGAACGATTTTTCCAGTCTGTTTATGTTCTCTTTCGCCCTCTTTCCAGTTTTTTGTGTGTGTTCGGTGTCAGTGTGCCATTGGGTTGATGGTGTGAGTGAATATCAATGTAAAATGAAGAGCACAGAAATAAAAAATGAAGAAGACAAGGAAAAAATCTCATGGAAAAAATCGTTCTGTGTGTACATTTCAAACGATTTCTGGAAAAATCTTCGTGGAAATATCGGACAATGTAGATCGGGACTTTCAAGTATCTTACTAACCACGTTCAGCTTTTACTGGACCCATGTTCTGTAACTCAGGCGATAAGTTATCGCATCGTTAAAAAATGAAACGATTCGTTCCCCACTTATCGCCTCTGGAAAAAATTGGGTTTCTGTAACTCAATGCGATAACTTCGATTTTCGATTTGTTTGGGCTGGAAATTCCATTGGAAGGCGATAAGTAGAACTGTCAAATTGACATTTTGAAACAAGAAAAAAAAACAGAAAGTGAAATTCAAATTGTATTTATTATTCTTGATTTTGTTAAATTATTTAAATAGTGTATTTTTATTGAAAATGTTCGCTGTTTTCATTGAAGAAGCTTACCAATGCCGGAACAAAATGCGTATAGAACGCCGCATGCTTCGAGACAGTACGAACCCCTTCGAAATGCCCGAGGACGGTTTCCGTGAGGTATTCCGGCTGAGCCGTGATGCAGCACTGATTTTGGTGGAGGAAATACGTCCATATTTGCCACAGGGACAAAGAAGAATTTTTATCCCTATCCCCCTCCGCGTTTGCTCGGCAATCCACTTTTTTGCAACGGGATCCTACCAGAGAGACATTGGCCATGATTTTTCCGTAGCAATGAGCAGATCCATGATCTCACGGTGTATAGCTGATGTGTCAAAAGTTCTCCAAAATAATTTGATGAACAAATGGATTAAGTTTCCAAGTATAGAAGACTACGAAGCCATTAAACGGAGGTAAGATTTTGATTGAATAAAAAATATTTGTTCGCTAAACTTACTAAATATACATATCTTAGGTTTTTTGAACAAACCGGCTTTCCTGGGGTGATTGGTGCAATTGACTGCACCCATGTACGGATACAAAAACCAAGCCGTGACATTGAAGCCTGCTACCTTAACCGAAAAGGTTTCCATTCGAAAAATGTACAATTGGTAAAAAATCTTTACCTAATTATCGTCTATATTCAACAAAAATTATGAACTTTCAGATGTGATTTCGATCTAAAAATTCTCGGAGGTTTCGCAAGATATGGAGGTGCTGCCCATGACGCCTACATTTGGGAGGCTTCTCAAATAAATGTGCTGCTAGAAAGGCGTTATGAAGCATGTGGACCCGGAGAGCATAATTCATGGCTCTTAGGTAATTATAGTTTCTATTTAAAACTTAAACTTTTAAGCAGCTTTTATCTTAATTTCTTTAAAGGAGATTCGGGATACCCTCTACGTCCTTGGCTAATGACGCCATACCGTGCTACGTCAAATACAGTCGATAGATGTTTCAACACTATACATGCGCGCACAAGGAATTGTGTAGAAAGATTAAACGGTGTTCTGAAGTCCGTGTTTCGGTGCCTTCGAGTTGGGCTATTTTATTCCCCAGATTCAGCAGGGAAAATAATAAACGCATGCTGTGTTCTTCACAACTTTAGAAAAAGACACGGACTTTTAGATGATATAATCGATCCAGTCCAAGAAAATGAAGAGATTCCTTACCCGGAAACGGAACAATCAACAAGTTATCTTCGGGTGGCAACCACCATACGTGACCGGCTTAGGTCAACAATTTGCCAATAAAGAATATAATCAAAATAATTTGCGTCTTTATTTTATTGGAACGGTTTTCCTTAAGCTTTATTGATATTTGTGGTTCATGATTGAAGTGTTTCTATTTCGCTCGAAATTTTTGAGTTACATACAAACTACCATCGTTTCAAAAATATGTTCTTCATTTGGGTGGTAGAAACTGCTCTGAGTTCTAATTTATGTCACCTAAGTGTTCCTTACAACCTCTTTCAATTTAAGGAATTTTAAAAAAATAATTCCCATGTAAAAGTATTTTCAACATTTTTAATTTTCAAAAAAAAATGTTGAAACGTTTTTTATATGGAAATTTTTTGAGATAATTTTTTGAATTAAAAATGCTTTCCGGAACTAGTTAGAAGACACAAATTAGAACTCAGAGCAGTTTCAATCATCCCAATGGAGCACGTAGTTTTGAAATGACAGTGGTTTGTGTGTACCACTTACAAGAATTTAGTATGAAATTAGAGAGAAATTCTTGTAAGTGATACATACAAACTACTGTCATTTCAAAACTACGTGCTTCATTGGTATGATTGAAACTGCTCTGAGTTCTAATTTATATCACCTAAGTGTTCCTTACAACCTCTTTCAATTTAAGGAATTTTAAAAAATAATTCCCATGTAAAAGTGTTTTTAACATTTTTAATTTTCAAAAAAAAATGTTGAAACGTTTTTTATATGGAAATTTTTTGAGATAATTTTTTGAATTCAAAATGCTTTCCGGAACTAGTTAGAAGACACAAATTAGAACTCAGAGCAGTTTCAATCATCTCAATGGAGCACGTAGTTTTGAAATGACAGTAGTTTGTATGTATCACTTACAAGAATTTCTCTCTAATTTCATACGAAATTCTTGTAAGTGGTACACACAAACCACTGTCATTTCAAAACTACGTGCTCCATTGGGATGATTGAAACTGCTCTGAGTTCTAATTTGTGTCTTCTCACTAGTTCCGGAAAGCATTTTTATTTAAAAAAATTATCTCAAAAATTTCCATATAAAAAACGTTTCAACATTTTTTTTTGAAAATTAAAAATGTTGAAAATACTTTTACATGGGAATTACTTTTTAAAATTCCTTAAATTGAAAATGGGTGTAAGGAACACTTAGGTGACATAAATTAGAACTCAGAGCAGTTTCAATTATCCCAATGAAGCACGTAGTTTTGAAATGACAGTGGTTTGTATGTAACACTTACAAGAATTTCGAGAGAAAATCATACGAAATTCTTGTAAGTGATACATACAAACCACTGTCATCTCAAAACTACGTGCTTCATTGGGATGATTGAAACCATTCTGAGTTCTAATTTATGTTTTCTAATGCCGGAATTAAAATTAAATTAATTATTAATTAATTAAAATTAAAAATGGTTTAATTCAAAAAACTATTTCAAAAAAATTCCATCTAAAAAACGTGTCAACAATTTTTTTTTGAAAAAAATAAAGAAAATACTTTTACATCGGAATTTTTTGAGACATTCCTTGAATTGAAAATTGTTGTAAAAAACACTTAGGTGACATAAATTGAAACTCACCACCATTTCAATAATCCAAATGAAGCACGTATTTTTGAAATGAAGTGGTTTGTATGTAACACAAGAATTTAGCTCGAAATTCTTTTAAGTGTTACATGCAAACCAACGTCATTATTGGCTTGTATTTAGGAAATTGAATTAAAATAAAAATCAAACGAAAGTTTTTAATGATTACATTTTTAATTGCTTATAATCAGATATTATATATATCATAGATACAAAGTAAATATTTATTCATTTATGTACTATTAAAGCTACATTATTGATTCATATTTTTGTGGATGTTTCTTATGATAGTTCAGTTATATTTTAAGAGCTTTTTTCATCAAATTCACGAAAAAGAATTTAAATATTTTTCTTTTTTGCCGTAATAACCTTATTGGTTACAATATTTTTTGGATAAATAACGCAGTTAGGACCAAAAACACTTGAATTGAGTGAGGTTTTCTCTCATAGTTTAGCATTATCACAATCAGCGATGTCTTGTTTGTGTTAAATTGACTACAGCCGTTGGGAAGATAAGTGAAAAGGTATTGTTATCTTTGAAGAGTTCTGTCCATACTGAAGGAAGCTGGAAATATATTTCATATATTATCTTAGATTTCTTAGCAAAAGTTAAAAATGTACCTTTCGATTCATAGCAAAGTAACAAAGAGTAGTATTAACTCGAACGCCAATAGTATCCTTGGGAGCTTCAATATTAAAACAGCTTATTAAATCAAGGTGTTAAGGTTCCTTTAGCCCTCGTCTTGAACATCCAAGAATAAATTAATGTAAATTTGAAAGTTTCGCAACAATTGTTACTCTTATCTTATGAACCGATTTCATTTAATAGTATTTAACGTAATCAGCGTCTTCTTCATCGTCAATAAGCTACAATAAAATAAAAGTAAGTTTAAATTTAGTTTAAAAGGCCTTTTTTTGTAAAATAATTTAATTTCTTACCATTTTTCTCTATATTTATGTTTACTCGCCATCTCTTAGGTCAGCGATAAGATTTGACGTTTAAAATGATAAACTTATCGACCTTCAGAGATACAGAAACCCATTTTATCGCATTTTTCCAGTATTTCTATTCCGTTTGTTCCAGTCGATAAAATTATCGCCTGTCAAAGTTATAGAAACCCGATGATGCGATAAAATGAGTTTTGTTTCAATTCTCACCGTTTCTCGACAAGTTTTATCGCTTCGCAAGTTACAGAACATGGGTGCTGGATTCAATTTTTATTGAATTTGCTTTGGCATCGGACTTCGATTTTTTCTAACTTGAACGCGTTAACAAAAAATGACGTCGAATTCTTCATCAAGTCTGTCAAGTTTTGCGATGGTCAACGCATAATGGTGGATTTACATGTATCTGTATCTGCATTTTGTTTCTGCAAAAAAAGGGATGCCAAATACAAACTGTATATTTGTTAGATAGACAGAAAAGATCAAAATGCAGAAGAACTTCGTTTCTGAATTATAGGAAAGTGCCATAATGCAGATATAAAGACGAACATGTTCATCTTCTTGATGGTTCTCTTTCACTCGCTCGGTTTTTTTGTATACATCTTCTGTCCTGCTCTACTTTTCTGCATTATGCAGATATATGTAATGGTGGATTTACATTGAATTATTGGGCCCATTCAATGCATCAAATTTTTCAGTACTTTATCTCAGCTGGAGCTTCTGATTTGCCAGCTGTCATACAAAGCAAGCTACGTTTCCACCGACCACTAAACCGAGATTTAATGAGATTAATTGTGTGTTTGCACTGCACAAAAAGTGGATTATGACAAAACATTCAAATAGTGTTTGATATGAAGTGGAAGTGAGATACAGTCGACTTCGCTTAACTGGGACACCATAATTGCAGACCAATTGTTTCAGTTAAGCGTAGTTTTCAGTTAACCGAACTTCGGATAACTGAAACTTGTTTCAAATAAGCGGAGTTTTGTCAAAACAAATTAAATTTCATTTAGCCTGAAAATCAAAATAAAAACTGTGGATATGATTTTTTGTATTGTGTTAAAATAGTTACATTTCCATTATGAAACAATTCAAATAACAAAGGTATTTATACTACGTTTCCACCAGACACTAAACCGAGATTTATCAAGATTATCACAAATATCCTCGAAATCTTGAAGATTTACCATACAAATTTTAATCTCCTCAAATAAAGATTTCAAATAAAAATTATTCAAATCTACTTGGAAACATTAGTTTGTCAAATCAAACAAATTTTTTTTTTGGGGATTAATTGTGGAACCGACCCATTTAAACGCCATTCTCGTTTATTAACAGATGGAAATGTAAACAAAAAATATCTATCTCACTTTCACTTCATATCAAAAAAAAAATGAAACACCACTTGAATGTTTTGCATTTTCCCATGTTTGATCTTTTTGTGCAGTGGAAACACCAAACAAACCTCATTACCTAAATCTCGGTTCAGTGGTTGGTGGAAACGGAGTATTACATTTTTAATCACAAAACGAATATGAATATAACATTATTTACAAACAAAAAACGGTAGTTTAACTTATTCGGAGTTGAATAAGTGAAAAATGTTCATTTGAGGCAAATAATTTTGTTTCAATTATCCGGAGTTTTCAATTAAGCGAAGTTCGGTTATGCCAAGCAGTTTGTGTGAAAAATTCTCAAAAAGCCTCCGGAATAAATTTCTTGTTTCAGATAACCGATGTTTTCGGTTAAGTGGAGTTCAGTTATGCGGAGTTGACTGTATATAGTTTTTGTTTACACTTCCATCTGTCAATAAACGAAAATGGTGTTTAAATATGTCGGTTTCAAAATTATTAGGTATTCTCCGAAAAAAAAGTTTGTTTGATTTGACAAACAATCCTTCCAAGAAGATTTCAATGAGATTTATTTGAAATCTTTATTTGTATGGTAAATCTTCAAGATTTCAAGGCGATTTGTGTAAATCTTGCTTAATCTTTGTTTAGTGTCCGGTGGAAATGTAGTTTAAGGTACCTGCACGCCTGCACCGAATTGACAATGAAGGAATGTCAGTTTTTTGTTTAAACTGCTTGTACCTACATATTTCTAGAAATTTAAAATCATAAGAATATTAAGTTATCGAAAAACCTATCCAACTTCATATCCAACGAACTCAAACTCAAATTAAACTTTATCTCACTGAAATATTCCTTTCCTTCTTCATTTTGAAATCCTTCATAGAGAGATGTCATCTTTCAAATAACTCAACTTTTTATCGTTTAAAATGACATATTTCATGGTACTTAGCCAAATTCCCAGCAAGCCATCCGCAAATATTTATGCAAAAACCCCAAAGAAAATAGCATCGGTGTTCGGCGACAACAATAAAAGTGTCCATGACCATAGCAGCCGTGGAGAACCTGCTCAGAAAAAATAAAATGTTAGCCCGTGGGTATCACACACTCCTACTTCTTTGTCATAATTCCTCCTGGGTGGCATGTCATTTTATGAAGAATGTGGGGTGAATCTAAAAGTAACCATCAGGCCAGTTTTCACATCACACAACAATATAAATGGAAAATGTGGTCTGTCATGTTTATCTTTGGCACTACTAATGCCTTCCTATTAAACGAGCTTGTCCTTTGACGGGCTTTTCGTTCCGCCTTTTGCTGGCATGGCATACATACATACGTACCAGTGGTGTTGGAAAAATCAGTCGAAAGTCAAGAAAATAGAAATTCCAAACAACACCATATCCACTATCTGTTTTTGGGGGTTTTTGAAGAAATCATTTCGAAGATTCGGTCATTATTGGGGTGGTGTGTATCTTAGGCAGGCGGACATACATACAACAAGATTCAGGAACAGATCTGTGACATTGAGACAAATGATTTATTATGGTACTCCGTGGCAGTTGTGCTTGTGGTTGTGTTAAAGCACGGCTATTGAAAAGAATATAAATAATGTAGACCTATACTGATGATGTCTACTATTAACTACATATGTATGTATGTACATGTACATATACAGGTTACACGGCCGTTGTTTGTTCTGTTTCTGTCATCATCGAATCTTGTCTTGTAGCGAAAAATGGGGCCTTTGACTTTTGTTTATCCTTAAGGAATTCTGTCAATTGTATTTTTAAGACACACATGTAGATAGAATTTGTGGTTTATTTCTTAAAGTACCTACATATATGTACATAACTTCACGAGGTAAATCTGTTTAGGTATCTTCATGTGGTTTGTTTGAAGAAGTTCATCATGAATTTTAACTTGATAAAGAAGACCCCACAAAATAGGCTTATTAAGGTGACTTATGGTCCATGAAAGTTAATTTATTTGGATGAAAGCTAAATCCTGGCTCCTGTCCTACGCCAGTAAAATTTCACAAACAAAAACAAATACCTACATACTATTAAAATATTGAGCTAGTGGTCAAACACAAACTGTTGGAAATTAACTGTAAATTTCCTTTAAATAGGTACAGTAACACCCGCCTTAGAGAAACTCGCTTATGTGAAAAACCCGGATACCTGAAACATATTTTTCAGTTAAATTTTATATTTTTCATCGAAAAAAACTCTCTTAAGTGAAAAAATAATGACAATGAACTAGAGCTTATATAATAATTGTTGGTTATTGAAACTATTTCATTGAAATTTATGCCTGGCAACTACAAAAGATAAATACAATTGTTTCTAGCAAAAAGTATCCGCTTTGTGGTTTTTAAATCCGCTACAGTGAACATTTTTTTTTCACTTATCCGGACTTCACCTAAGTGATTTTTTCTTGCACTTAAGCGGGGTTTGTTTAAGTGTAAAACCCGCTTAAGTGAAAGAAAGACTGACATTTTGCCATTCCTCTTAATCGGGTTTTACTGTACTTATTTATTTTTTTCCATACAGCAACTAGATTGGTAGGTATAAACACACAAGCCGTAGCCATTGGGGTCCTCAAGGGTTTGATCCCCCCCCCCCCCAAAATGTTTCAAAATGAATATATTACTCTTAATTTCTTCTTTCAAAGGTGTACTCGTAGACTGTAGACCCATCTTATTCTAGTGATTGTCATCAATTCGATAAAAATAATTTGTTTTTGACAACATAATCTTTAATGAGGTAGATATCTTTTTTTTAGGTGACTTTAATTTAGATATTTTAGAAAGCAGTGAACAAGTTGGAACTTACCTTGATCTTTTATCTTCGCATGGGCTTTTTTCATTCGTTAAAGAGATTACGAGGCCTAGATCCAGTACATGTCTAGATCATATTTATGCCCGTTTTGCTCTTTCTACCGTGAAATCTTGTGAAAAATGTGTTTTTGACCTTAGAATCACTGATCATCCAATGACTGGACTTATGGTTGATTTAGGACTAAACCGGATGCGTAAAGATTCTAGTTCTGTCAACTTAACAACAAAAATTGATTATAGCAGGCTAAAAACCTGTTTTTCTGTTGACTTTTGGGATGCAGTTTATGCGGAAAGTGATGCATCTAAATCGTACGACCTTTTCTCCAATATTTTATTGAGATATATGTCGGAATGTTCAGCTTCAATTGCCCTGAAAAAGTCTGAAAAACGCTTAAAACCCTGGATAACGTATCTTCTTCTTAAAAAAGTCAAATATAAGAATAAGCTCAGAAAAAAATGCTTAAAACACAATAGTAGCGATTATTTAAAAATAAGTATAAAACAATTTGTGCGGAATTAAAGAAAGAAATCCCTATTTGTCGTGACGGTTACTACAGAAACAAATTCAATCAAGCTAAAGGTAACGTTAGAGATGAATGGCAAATTGTCAATAGTATTTTGAACAAGAATACAAATCGCAAACTTCCGTCCGCTGTCTATGTTAACGATCGTGTCGTTTCTGATAAAATTGGGATTGCTAATGCCTTTATCGACCATTTTTCGACAATTTCACAAAATTTACAAGTGTTTTTCGGTCACCATATGAATAAAACTAGTAGTCCTGTTTTTAATTCAGGTGAACCTTCTCAAAGGCAAAGTTTTGTATTTGAGCCTATTTGAACTTCTACAAATAATGGGAACCCTAAAAAATTCAAACTCTTCTGGTATCGATTGCATTTCTAATATTTGTTTGAAAAATGTAGCTTGTTTTGTAACTGATGTTTTGGCACACATCTTCATTAAAAGTATTCCCTGATTCCCTAAAATGTGCTTATGTACTACCGCTTTTTAAAAAAGGTGTAACCGGTGATCTATCAAATTACAGGCCGATCTCACTCTTACCCTCGGTAAGTAAAGTTTTTAAAAAGCTGTAAAAAATAGAATGGTAAAATTAAAACGATAAAACGAAATTTATCAGTAGATTTCAGTTCGGTTTTCAAAGTGATAAATCTACTGAGGATGCCTTGCTACGCTTCTGCTCTCAAATATTTGGAAGCCTTGACAAAAAAAAGTGTGCTGCCGCTTTATTTGTTGACATTTCAAAAGCCTTAGATATGGTAGATCACGAAATATTGCTTAGTAAAATTGAAAACGCTAGGTTCCGTGGCTTTATTTGTGAATGGGTCAAATCATATTTGAATAAAAGAACTCAAAGAGTGGTATTCGAAGAGGTTAGGAGTGATATGTGGTCAATCGATTTGGGAGTTCCACAGGGGTCGGTTTTAGGCCCACTTCTTTTTTTGATCTACATCAATTCATTATTTCGACTGCCTTTTAAAGGTGTACTGACAAATTTCGCTGATGATATTGGTTTTAACTTTAGTGCGGATAGTAACCTTAATCTTACAGCTGACATTAATTGGGATCTGCGTTTATTAAGGCTTTGGTTTGCTGAGCATAAATTAGTTATTAGTTCTAAAACCAAAAGTATGTTTTTTAATTTATCATAGAATAAAAACCTTGATACTGAGCTCTTTTTTCATGCTACTGAATGCCAGAAGTTTAAACTTGTTAACTGCTCTTGTATCACCAATTGTTCTTATTCCACTTTTTGTAGTTCTTCCAGCTGCAGTGATAGATGCTTTCAGATAGAGAATGTTAATGAATTTAAATACTTGGGACTTATAATTGATTCTAAAATGAGCTTTTACAATCACACAGAAAATCTGAGAAAATACTTTCGTGGCGCATTAAGATATTTTTATTTTGTTAGGAATGTTTGTTCGTACAAACTTCTTATTAAAATATACTATGGGATCTTTCATTCAAAACTAGAATACGGAATAACATGTTGGGGGGGAGGGGGTAACCCATTTCAACAAAATGCAACCTCTTTTGACTCTTCAAAAGTCTGTCCTTAAGAAGATTTGCCGTAAATCTCGCTTATATCCTAGTTTCCCACTTTTTAATGAATTGAAAATTTTTCCAGTTCGACATTTGTACTGCTACATAGTTCTAAATGAATTCATTAAAAGATCAGGAAATCTCAATTGCAGAATTATTTCGAGTCATAACATACGTGGAAATTTTTTAAAACAAGTATCTATACCAGCCTTCCGTACAACTGCATTTCGTAAATTTTTTGATGTTGTTTCATGTCGATTATTTAATAAGCTTCCACACTCCATCAGGGTTCTTACTTCTCAATTGTTGTTTGTGAAGCATGTTAAAAAATTGCTTCTTTGCTTTGATATATACGGTATTGAATCAATGCTTAATATTTAGTTTATCCTGATGTTTCAATGAAATAGTAAACTTAATTTAATTTTCTCCATATTACTGAATAACAAATAAACAAATGTATTTTCTTTTTTATTTTTATTTTTATTTTGATTTTATTTTGTTTTTTATTTTCTATGGGTCACCCCACCCACCTTAATTATGTTTAATACTATTTGCCGATTAGTGACAATAACACTATTTTTATTATATAAAAAATATCTTTATTACTTTATATTTCAATTTCATTCTGAGCAAAGTAAATCGAATTTATATTTTTGTATTTGGATTTTAAGAAATAAATATATATCTATCTATCTATTGCTGGCAGAGGCAATTTGCAAGATCGGCAAACTAATTGATTAGTGGCAATTTGCAAAATATAGTTTTTGCCTTTTTATATATTAAGCGCGCACTTAAGGAGTTTTTGCCACCCTTACAATGAATAAACATAGTGTGAGCCTTAGGAAAATAGAAAAGGATTTAAGACAAGATACCGATGCACATTGGTTTTGAACCTCTGAATGTCAAAATGCCAAGCATTCCGCATTCGGGTAGTGTGGCTATAAAGAGAATATCCATGTATACTTGACAGTACGTCCGAAATTGGGCTCGGGGTAAAACTGAAGTGCATTCATAAAATCGCGAATATTATGGTTGAATTGTTTTAGGGGGGGGGGGAATGCAACTGCCTAATTCAGTAGAACACGGTTTATAAAAGAACAGGTAAAGGGGCCAGTTATAGCGACCAGTAAAAACCATCAGTAAACATTTTCTTTTGGATAATTTCATATGTTATAAAAAGATTTGAAACATAAAAATGATAGTAATCGATGGCAAATTGACTAAAATATTTTTTTCTGACAAAAAATAATCCCAAGTAAGAATATTTTTTGTAAAAAAAGCATTTATTTATTTTACTGATGGAAATTCGTTTTACTGAACAGCTGACTGGCAATTCACAAAAAATGGAACATTTCGTTTCAGTTTTCTGTGTTCCGTTTTTTTACTGTTTCACTCCATCGGTAAAAAAATTACGGAAGTATTTTGCATCATTAAAAATAATTAAATGTTGTTGCTGGAGGTTTGACATTTAATTACTGATATAATTTTACTGATTGCTATAACCGCCCGAACGTACAAAATTCCAGTTTTCACCGATTTCAACTTTTACTGATGGTTTTTTACTGATCGCTATAACTGGCCCCAAAGTAATGAAAGACATGGAACATTGCGGCGGCGGTGTTCAATAGATGCAAATTCTTCCGATATTTTTTGTAAAAAAAGCATTTATTTATTTTACTGATGGAAATTCGTTTTACTGAACAGCTGACTGGCAATTCACAAAAAATGGAACATTTCGTTTCAGTTTTCTGTGTTCCGTTTTTTTACTGTTTCACTCCATCGGTAAAAAAATTACGGAAGTATTTTGCATCATTAAAAATAATTAAATGTTGTTGCTGGAGGTTTGACATTTAATTACTGATATAATTTTACTGATTGCTATAACCGCCCGAACGTACAAAATTCCAGTTTTCACCGATTTCAACTTTTACTGATGGTTTTTTACTGATCGCTATAACTGGCCCCAAAGTAATGAAAGACATGGAACATTGCGGCGGCGGTGTTCAATAGATGCAAATTCTTCCGATATATTTCTATCAACAATAGGAAGATGAAGATATTAAAATAGTGAAATTACTTCTGTTTTTAGTGGAATGAATGAATGAGGTCACTTGTACTTTTTATTGAATTATTTCTATCAACTATCATTTTCATAGATCTTCTTTGTATTCCATCCAATATACTTAAGTGGGTTATCTACCTGCCGAAATATGAGAATACCGATGCAAATCTTGGTTCCATTGTTAGGTGAGATATACCATTAGATTTTGTTGAAATTGAAAATAAAATATATGTACTTGTTTTTTTTATTTAGCTAGCTGTTCTATGTAACTCAAATTAATATTTTATTTATATCGAATAATAAAGATTTGTATTCATTCGTTCTGAATATCTTAAACACAAAGGACGTGTTTTTCATCAGGTTATGGGCCCAGGCAGCGTCGTTGAATAAAAGAATAGAATAGAAAATAGAAAATGGAAAAATTTGCTGATTTTGAAAAATTAACTGGAAGAGATTGTTTTCACAAATGGAAATTTTCTGTAGAACATGCCTTAAAACTCCAAGGGTATTGGAAATCAGTTTTAGGAACTGAAACCGTTGCGGATACTATAGAGAAAGCTACATCGAGACTAGTATTATATCGTCGAATCTTTATGGACACATTCAAGGGTTTACTACAGCTAAAGAAATATGGGACAAGCTTAATTCTACCTATGGCGATTCTGGTTTGACTAGGCGTTGTGGCTTGCTTAGAAAGTTGACGACAACACAATTGAATAATTGTGCAAATATTGGAGAATATGTTGATTCAATAATTGATACTGCTCAGAAGTTGAATCAAATAGGAATGAAGGTCGATGAGCTATGGGTTGGAAGTTTATTACTCAGCGGTATGCCAGAACGTTTTAATCCAATGATAATGGCACTAGAGAACAGTGGTAGAGATATTACTGGAGATCTTGTCAAAACTAAATTAGTTCAAGACTATAATGACTATAATAAAAATGATACAAATGAAAATAATGTTTTATACAGTAAATTTAGAAGGAACAATTTTCGTGGGACTAGTCAAAAGAAAAAGATAGTCTGTTATAAATGCAAAAAAGAAGGGTACATTGCAAAATATTGCAAAGAAAAACCTAAGATGGAAAATATGAACTACCAAAGGACAATGGCTACGACGTTTGCGGCAGAGTTTGATATTGAGTCGAGAGATTAGCTCATTGATTCAGGAGCGTCTGCACATATGGCAAGGCGAAAAGAAGACTTCATAAATTTAAAAAAAATTTCAACTGATGAATTTGTGACTGTTGCAAACAATTCAAAATTAAAGGTAGTTGGAAGAGGTGATATCCTAGTTCATGTTATTATGAATAATACCGTAGAAGAAGTTCTTATTCAAAACGTTTTACTAGTGCCAGATATCTGCATAAATCTACTATCAGTTAGCCAATTAACTAGAAAAGTACTAAGCATACAATTCTACAAAAACAAGGTGAGATTTATCAAAATAGAACCATGATTGCAGTAGGAAATGTGGTAAATAGCATGTTTAAATTGAACGAAGAAAATAATTATAAAGGTTTTCAAGTTAATTCGAGAGAAATTTGGCACAAACGTTTGGGACATATAACAGATGCAAATATTGAAAATGTAGTTTCAAAAAGGACATGTGAAATAGAAATTGACCCGAATTCTATAGACAAAAGATGTATTTCGTGCATTCAAGGAAAACAAGCAAAATTACCATTTAAAAAATCTGAGAGTGCTACAACAGAAATATTGGAATTAGTTCACACAGATGTTTGTGGTCCAATGGAACAAAAATCAATGGGGCACCTCCCATTTTGTCTTGTTTTTGGATGACTTTTCAAACAAAGTTTTTGTATATATGATGAAGCATAAATCCGAAGTTTCAAATATTTTCAAGAGTTTTAAAACATTGGTATGAAAATCAGACAGGAAAGAAAATTAAAAAATTAAGATGAAGGAAATGAAGAATATATGCATGGAAAGTGGAATAGTTCATCAAACTTCAGCACCGTACAGTCCACAGCAAAACGGTAAGGCTGAACGTATGAATCGGAGTCTAGTTGAAAAAGCAGGATCTTTATTAACTGATGGAAATTTAAAAAAGTTTTACTGGGCAGAAGCCACAAATACAGCTGCGTATCTTTTAAACAGAACACCACGAAAGCACCTTAATAATAATATACCAGAAGAGATATGGAGTGGAACTCAACAGAATTTGAAATACTAAAGAGTATTTGGATGTGTAGCAATGGTATTGGTACCAAAAGAAAAGCATAAGAAGTGGGATTCAAAGTCAGACAAATGTATGATGTTAGGATACTGTGAAAATACCAAAGCATACAGACTTTATAATCCAATAACGAGAAAAATAAACATAAGCCGAGACGTAACATTTATAGAAGATAAAATGTATTTTTCAAATCCTAAAAATAAAGAAACAACCATTATGCCTAAAACAGATGTGCAGCTTTTTCCATGCAGCGAAATTAAATTACACAGGTTCTTATGGGAGCAGATTCACTCAAAGTCTGCATGCAGCGCAGCGCTGCACGATGTCTCTATTTCTAAATTTGCTGCCTAGTTTCATTGCAGCCACAACTGAAAAACGAAAATTTCTAAATAATTGCTATTTGGCATTACTCATATTGACATAACCTGCCATTCTTTCAAAAAATTTGTTTGTGTTGGTGATTTTTGTTGAAGAATCCATGAAGCCGGCGTTGCCACCCTTCCATCGTCCAACGAAGAAAATCTCATTCCAAAACTATTGTGTGACATCGGCAACGCTGTGCTTTCATGTATTTGTTTGACATAAATATGCATCATGATTGTCAGAAACTATGCACATGTGTTTTCTCTGCAGCTCTGCATGCAGAGATGCGTGCAGACTCGCTGCACATCTGTTTTAGCCATTAGTAGGTGCATATATTGTGGTATCGAAAACCAAAGACTGGCAGATTTTTTTTTCAGCCTTTTGCCTTAAACAGATGTGCAGCTTTTTCCATGCAGCGAAATTAAATTACACAGGTTCTTATGGGAGCCGATTCACTCAAAGTCTGCATGCAGCGCAGCGCTGCACGATGTCTCTATTTCTAAATATGCTGCCTAGTTTCATTGCAGCCACAACTGAAAAACGAAAATTTCTAAATAATTGCTATTTGGCATTACTCATATTGACATCACCTGCCATTCTTTAAAAAAATTTGTTTGTGTTGGTGATTTTGGTTTAAGAATCCATGAAGCCGGCGCTGCCACCCTACCATCGCCCAACGAAGAAAATCTCATTCCAACACTATTGTGTGACATCGGCAACGCTGTGCTTTCATGTATTTGTTTGAGATAACTGTGCATCATGAATGTCAGAAACTATGCACATGTGTTTCGTGTGCAGCTCTGCATGCAGAGATGCGTGCAGACTCGCTGCACATCTGTTTTAGCCATTAGAGACCATAATGAGACAGAGACAAATAATCAGGATTTAGTGAGGATATGTGTGCAAGGAAATCCTGTTATTGAAAATTTGAATGAAGAAGATCACTCAATTATTGAAGAAAGAAATCCTACAACTGACAACTTGGATGAAAAAGATGATACGATAGTTGAAGCTGAACATTCAGATAATTTTGGATCATTAGAAAGTAGTTCCAGTGAGGATAATAGCGAAGAAGAAAATATTAGACCATCAACAAGAGTTCGAAAACCACCTGATATGGACGATTATGTAACTTTTTTGGCTAATCAGAATCCTGAAAACGTTCCTACAAATTATGATGAAGCTACTACAAGTCATAATAGAGAAGAATGGGTGTAAGCTATCCAAGAAGAACATAAGTCACTAATGGAAAATAATACTTGGAATATAGGCAATTTACCTGAAGGTAAGAAAACTCAAACAACTAAAAGGGTTTTTAATATTAAGCGTATAATGAGAGGGGATATAATATAAGGCAAGATTAGTTGCGAGAGGTTGTGCGCAACGAAATGGTATAGATTATAAAGAAACATATTCACCTGTGATGAGATATAGTTCGTTAAGATACCTTTTGGCAGGAGCTTTAAACTTAAATATGCATATAGAACATTTAGATACCACTACAGCATTTTTACAAGGTGATCTTAATGATGAAATATATTTACATGCACCAGATGGTACAAACGTTCCAAAAGGAAAGGTCTTAAAATTGAATAAACCTATTAATGGACTTAAGCAATCGGCTAGAATGTGGAATATTAAATTAAATAAAGTTTTGCTTGAATTTGGATTAACTAAATTAAAAACTGACCAAAGTATTTATGTTTTAAATAAGAATCCAAAAGAAATACTTATTTTAACGGTATATGTAGATGATTTGTTAATTTTTTGGATAAACGAAAATACACGAAATTCATTGGTAAACCATCTTAAGAAAAATTTTAAAATGAAAGAACTTGGAGAAGCAAAATCATTTTTGGGATTGCATGTTAAATATAAGTGTGGGAAACAAATTTCAATAGATCAAAAACAATATATTTTGAAATTGCTAGATAAATTTGGAATGAGTAACTGTAATCCAGTTTCGTCACCATTGGATGCTAATATTAAATTGTCAAAAGAACAGTTTCCATCAAATGATAAAGACAAATTTAAAAATTAAATTGGGTGGCACAACCGGCTCGTGAAGAACCAGGGTCTAGTGACTAACAACTCGCAACCATTCCTGTGTGCGCGTGTCGACAGGAATGGAAGGGACCTACAATTTTATGCCGAATCCGAACGGCTAGACGAGCAGCACTTATTCGTGACAAGTGATACTCTTGGAGGATTTGTCAATTCCTCGCAAGAGGCAGTAGTCCTGAAAAAAAACTTTTTAGTTTTTAGGTGGACGAGGCAGGGAAGCGAACCCAGACCTTCAGCGTGACAGTTGAAGGCACTAACCATTACGATACGGGCTACCACTAAAGACAAATTTGAGATGTCTAAATTTCCGTATCAAGAGCTCATTGGGAGTTTATTATTTGCAGCTCAGTTACTGCGACCAGATATATGCTTTGCAGTTAATTATTTAAGTAGATTTAATAATAATCCTGAACATGAACACTGGTTAGCGGCTCAAAGAATTCTGAGATACTTGAAGGAACAATTGACTTAACATTAACTTCCAGAAAAATAAAAATGACGATTCTAAAGTAAAAGGCTATTGTGATGCTGACTATGCAAATGACCAAGATGAAAGAAAATCTGTAAGTGGATACATGTTTTTAAAACAAAATGGCGCTATTTCCTGGGGATCAAAAAGGCAAACAACAGTAGCATTGTCTACTTGCGAAGCTGAATACATGGCAATAGGCACAGCTGTACAAGAAGCATTATGGATCAAAGGATTAGAGGAAGAAATTTTTAACAAACAAATTGAAGCAACAGATCTTTTTTGTGTGACAATCATGGAGCAGTTCAGCTGGTAATCAATAAAACTATCATCAGCGAACAAATCATATAGATGTCCGGCACCATTTTATTAGAGATGCTATAGTAACTAATAAAATTATACTTAAGACAGTTTCTTCAGATAAAATGATTGCTTACATTTTAACAAGGCCTTTTCCTGGGCCAAAAATTATACTGTTTAATACATTAATGGGACTCTGTTAAATTGTTCAATTTTAGTGCGGATTTTGAAATTGAAAATTAAATATACATGTACTTGTTTTGTTTATATAGCTAGCTGTTCTATGTAACTTAAATTAATATTTTATTTATATCGAATAATAAAGATTTGTATTCATTCGTTCTGAATATCTTAAACACAAAGGACCTGTTTTTCATCAGATTTACTTTATAATATCCTTTATGTGTGCTGAGTGCTTGTATAGTAGCTGTAATATCGTCAACAGGCATGTGAAGGTACGCTTGGTGTAAATCCAGAACGCAGTAATATTTGCCGCCACCACCAACTTGTCGTCTTTAATAACATTATTTATAGTTGATTTGTAATCTACACAGCCGTAAATTTTCAATCTTCTTGATGACTGGAACAATTGGAGTACCTCATTGACTGTTTGTAATTTTCGAAATTATGTTCGCTCTTTTTAACCTTTTTCAATTTCTAACTCAATTTGTTCACGAATAGCGTAAGGTACAGGTCTAGGTTTCATATATCGTCGCCCTAATATTGGGTTGTCGTAAACGCCAAAATTCACTTTTTGAGTTTGGTATGCAGTTCTATGTTTTCGGGGTAGCTCTTTCCAAATCTTGTATCCGTTTTGCTCTATCTCTTTCCATTGCAAAGATATACAGAATGGTTTTGACGTATATCCACCCAATTCAGTAAGTTCACGTATTGTTTTGACGTAAGCGCCAAAATATGCACGTACGTCACTGTTGTGAAAAATATTTTTGTTTGGTTTTGCCGTACGTGCATACAATTTTACTGTGCCCTTAAAAAGTATAAATAAGGTTCTCTTTGAAAAAAAATTTCAGTTGCTTCCCATCTCTTGTCGTGAAAGGACCTCATTAAAAGATCATAAAAATGAATTCTCCAGTACCCATTATGGATGAATCCCTTCTTTCGTAAGAACTTATATTCTATAGGTACACTTAGGTATTAGTTTTAATTTATTGTTTCTAATCTTTTAAGTTTATTGGACGAGCTAGTCCCAAATGAGATAGAGTTCAGAGAAAAAACAAATAGTGCTTCCTCAAGTTCATCGGGAGAAGACTTTGGTAAAAAAAATTAATTCACTCTGACTTTATTTTTATTAAATAATGTCGTTGTTTCATGTTTGTAGGGTCAGATGATAGCGTAAATGACCCTGATTATGTTGATGAACCGAATTTGCCACAACCTTTAACAGAGAGTTTAAGAAGTATGCCATCAGAGTGTGATACTTCTGGTAAATAATATCTTATAAAAACATAGGAACTACATATACTTACATGAAATATTTTTTAATAGGAAGTAATTTGACTCCAAAAAGCTCTACCCGAAAAAGACAAAAGAATCCTGAAATGTGGAAACAGCACCTTAGAAAACGTTTGCGAGATTTTGGAAGGGAGTACATGAATATTAAAGGAACAAATATTAAGGAAAGTGCTGGAACCGTGTAAGCATACCTGTTTTCATTTGTGTACAAAAATCTTTTCTCCTGAAGTAAGACAAAGCATATTCAATAAAATATTGATTTCAGTGGCGTATACGGCAAACTCATTTTGTAATAAATTTTTAATATTTTGAAAACTAAAAGCATTGTAGAATAATTCATTACATTTTCTGAAAGAAGATTTCCGTATGAATATCGTGAAAAAATCCCAGCGGTTGGTTTTCGAGCAATAGGCTGCCAAAACTTCAAATGCGATTTCCCAGAAACATTAAAATGGCGCTTACGGCAACCCAATATTTGGGCGACGATATTGGTTTCGTATTTTTATCGTGTAGTTCTATTGAGCATTTTGTAACTTGGCATTTTGCCAATCTCCTCTGTAAATGTATCAACGTAAAGAACCCCGTTAAATATTTGTTTGCATTCAACTTCGGATATATCAGCCACTTTAACTTCTTGAATGGAGTTTATCTGTATATTAAGACTGCGTAGTCACCCACGGCCTAGAATAGGCTCTACATTACGTGGCAAAACGTACAAATATCCAACAGCTTCCTTATCATTGTGGATGACTTTCATTTTACAAATACCAACTGGATTAATGATTTCACATGTACAGGTCTTCAACTTAATTGTGGTAGATTCTAATTTCTTGTTTGGCCTATACCTATTAAAACTCTGCAACGAGATGGTTGAAACAGCAGCACCGGTATCCAATTTCATCGTACACTCCATGCCATCGAGCCAAATTGTCTTCAGTATCTTACCATGCTCCGTTGAATTTATTCCCAAACTGTTGATGAAATAATTTCATTGCTCGTGTCGTCATCAGCAAGCTCAATAGATTTTTGTTCAACAATTCTCTGCTTTAAACAAACTATTCGAACACGCCCCGATTTGCCACACTTTTTGTTCTTCAAGTTCTTTTCATTGCATGCATTAGCCTTGTGGTTTGTTTTGCCACACTTAAAACATCTTCCCTCGATTCTCTTTACAGCTTCCGATCTCGATCCATTACTCCAAAATGGCTTTTTACCTCGCTCATATTTTGGTGCAGATTTGTCCCAACTTTTTCGTATAGAGTGTAATGGTTGTTGGGTGGGTATGACTCCGTATCTCTCTACTCTCCACCTTGGATGCCTCAATAGCCAATGCTTTTTTTTTGCAAATGACGTCAAAAGTCACTGTCGATTCTTGCTGCAACAATCTCTCTCGTATCTCATTATCCCGTATGCCTCGAATGAAATGTGTAAATGTGTAAAAATTGTTGACTTCTTGCAGCTTTCACAGACAAAATTACATTTCGATGCAATTTTTTTAAGATCAGCTTGGAAATTGGAAAAGGATTCCCCCTCATGATGGGTGCGTAAAGTAAACTTATGCTGCTCAGCAACTTCGCTAGGCTTTGGACACACATAATTTTGTAACATTTCAACTAAGTCTTTATATTTCTTTGTCTTTGGCTCATTTGGTGCAGTTAGACAAGTCAATGTGTGATAGAGCTTGAGGCCTAAGCAGTTCAGGAAGATGTGTTTTGTACACGCTTTTTATCGTTCTCCGGTGTGTTTTTTTTTAGTTCGCGAATCTCTAAATAGTTTTTTTGAAGGTAGGAATCGAAGGTTTCATTAACCTTATCAAAAGCTACGAATTTAAGTCCCCGACAATCAACTGCATTTGTTTGACCACTTTGACAACCTGTTGTAAGTTGTTGCAAGACTTCTGAAATTCATGTTATAGCCTCTGTAGGTTGAGGCGCTTGAGTCATTCTTAACCAAATTTTGTCTTACCAATTTCAACCCATTTAAACCAATTTTGTATGTTAGTTAATTGTAATGCGTACTCGTTATTTTGTATTATGTAATATGTTTGTAATATGTGTGTTTAAAGTCACCTACCTTGTGCTCTTTCCGAATGTATTTATTAATTTTCGCATACTATTTCTGAATGGCAATGGGACTTTTTTTTATTATTTCGGCTCCAGTCCTCGTCGCCACTTTGTAGTGTATTCCGGAAATAATAATAAAATACTTGTTGATTTAAGACTTCAATCTCTTATTTGTAATTCACTTTTATTGGTAGCTATCAGTTTATAATTAGGTTAAGTACAATATAGGTTATCCATAGACAATGTGTTTCCTAAATGATGGATATGAATGAATGAATGAATGAATAAACTTTATTGAGGCTTCAAAGGTTACATATGATTTTCCTTTTACATTCAACTGGAATGGTTTTATTACCGACTTAGAATTGGCCTGGTATGAAAAATTCTATTTATATTTTTAAAAGCAATGATTATGAGACTTATGGCCAATTTCATAAACATTGAATAAAATCGCTTTTATCTAAAATCCTTATAAATTATAACAGACCACTAAATTCGTTCAGTTTCACCAATGTAGAAAAGGGAAATTTTCGGGATGTTTTAGTTAAAAGTTTGAGTTCGCTCACATCCCTGTATACAAAAGACAGGTTATGCTCCTCTTACATAATGAAGTACACCGAGAAAGAGTGAAACAACATTTTTCATAAACACAAAATGTCGTGAAATGAAAAAAAATTGTGTGTGTCCTATTTAACAGGAATTTTCTTGCCACAGAAAGTAAAAGCGCGCACAACAAATATTAAAGTGTATTTAACTGTTTGCGTTGTTTATCCTATTTAAAAACAAATATATTTTCTACAATAATTTAAAAAAAAAAAAAAAAACAAAACCAATTGTGCGCGTATTTAAGTAAAAAAAATTACACCTCAAAATCCAAGCGGCACATCGGCGAGGATCAAATATGAATATTACACTTGGGGACGTGTTTTTCTCGCGAATTATATATTTTTTAAACGGATTTTTGTTGCTTGAAGATACACGCACATTTATCTTTACTTTTTTTTGATCATTAATTAACATATAAACAATTTAAAGCACTTTAAAATTTGTTTTATTTCTTGATCGTCACAGAAATAATTTATGCATGGGTACCTATAGCTACCATTACCAAGTAAAAAATCCTCTGGTCGGGGAATACTCTTTGACGTTGAATGTTGCTCTTCATCTTCTACGGTCCATCATCTAACGTTTTTTTTTCAACTAGTTCTTATTTCGTGAATGGCAACACTTAGCTCATGTCTGATTTGACAGATAATTAGTTTTATCCTTCCGCTGAACGAATATGGTTGTGTATACGCTTGAACAACGCTGGGAAATATTGCGACATTACTTTGCCGATTTTGCCAAAAAAATCATCTTTTCAGACGAAGCTCATTTTGATCTTGGCGGGTATGTAAACAAGCAAAATTGTCGCATTGGGGGCACAGAAAACCCGCAAGCATACATTGGAGAGCCGATACACCCAAAACGAGTCACTGTTTGGTGCGGATGTTGGTCCAGAGGCATAATTGGGCAATTTTTCTTCAACTGAGCAAGAAGTGGCCGTTACAGTCAATGGCGATCGTTATCGCCGTCGCGGTCGCCGTCGCCGTCGCGGTCGCCGTCGAGGTCGATGTCGCGGTCGCGGTTGCGGTTGCGGTCGCCGTCGCTGTCGCGGTCGCCGTCGCGGTCGCCATCGCGGTCGCCATCGCGGTCGCCGTCGCGGTCGCAGTCGCCGTCGCCGTCGCGGTCGCAGTCGCCATCGCGGTCGCCGTCGCGGTCGCCATCGCGGTCGCAGTCGCCGTCGCGGTCGCCATCGCGGTCGCCATCGCGGTCGCCGTCGCGGTCGCCGTCGCGGTCGCCGTCGCGGTCGCAGTCGCCATCGCGGTCGCCATCGCGGTCGCGGTCGCCGTCGCGGTCGCCGTCGCGGTCGCAGTCGCCATCGCGGTCGCCGTCGCGGTCGCCATCGCGGTCGCCGTCGCGGTCGCGGTCGCGGTCGCCGTCGCGGTCGCAGTCGCCGTCGCGGTCACCATCGCGGTCGCCGTCGCGGTCGCCGTCGCAGTCGCCGTCGCCATCGCGGTCGCCGTCGCGGTCGCCATCGTGGTCGCCGTCGCGGTCGCAGTCGCCGTCGCTGTCGGCGTCGCAGTCGCCGTCGCGGTCGCCATCGCGGTCGCCGTCGCGGTCACCGTCGCGGTCGCCGTCGCGGTCGCCGTCGCCGTCGCCGTCGCGGTCGCCATCGCCGTCGCGGTCGCCATCGCGGTCGCTGTCGCGGTCGCCGTCGCAGTCGCGGTCGCCGTCGCGGTCGCCGTCGCGGTCGCCATCGCAGTCGCCGTCGCGGTCGCCGTCGCGGTCGCAGTCGCCGTCGCGGTCGCCGTCGCCGTCGCGGTCGCCGTCGCGGTCGCCGTCGCCGTCGCGGTCGCCATCGCGGTCGCAGTCGCCGTCGCCATCGCGGTCGCAGTCGCAGTCGCCGTCGCCGTCGCCGTCGCCGTCGCGGTCGCCATCGCGGTCGCTGTCGCGGTCGCCGTCGCAGTCGCGGTCGCCGTCGCCGTCGCGGTCGCCGTCGCGGTCGCCATCGCAGTCGCCGTCGCGGTCGCCGTCGCGGTCGCAGTCGCCGTCGCGGTCGCCGTCGCCGTCGCGGTCGCCGTCGCGGTCGCCGTCGCCGTCGCGGTCGCCATCGCGGTCGCAGTCGCCGTCGCCATCGCGGTCGCAGTCGCAGTCGCCATCGCGGTCGCCGTCGCGGTCGCCATCGCGGTCGCAGTCGCCGTCGCGGTCGTCATCGCGGTCGCCATCGCGGTCGCCGTCGCGGTCGCCGTCGCGGTCGCCATCGCGGTCGCAGTCGCCGTCGCGGTCGCCATCGCAGTCGCGGTCGCCGTCGCGGTCGCAGTCGCGGTCGCGGTCGCCATCGCGGTCGCCGTCGCGGTCGCCGTCGCGGTCGCAGTCGCCATCGCGGTCGCCATCGCGGTCGCCATCGCGGTCGCAGTCGCGGTCGCCGTCGCGGTCGCCGTCGCGGTCGCCATCGCGGTCGCCATCGCGGTCGCCGTCGCGGTCGCCATCGTGGTCGCCGTCGCGGTCGCCGTCGCGGTCGCGGTCGCGGTCGCGGTCGCCGTCGCGGTCGCAGTCGCCGTCGCGGTCGCCATCGCGGTCGCCGTCGCGGTCGCCGTCGCCGTCGCGGTCGCCGTCGCGGTCGCAGTCGCCATCGCGGTCGCCGTCGCGGTCGCCATCGCGGTCGCGGTCGCGGTCGCGGTCGCCGTCGCGGTCGCAGTCGCCGTCGCGGTCGCCATCGCGGTCGCCGTCGCGGTCGCCGTCGCAGTCGCCGTCGCCATCGCGGTCGCCGTCGCGGTCGCCATCGTGGTCGCCGTCGCGGTCGCAGTCGCCGTCGCTGTCGGCGTCGCAGTCGCCGTCGCGGTCGCCATCGCGGTCGCCGTCGCGGTCACCGTCGCGGTCGCCGTCGCGGTCGCCGTCGCGGTCGCCGTCGCGGTCGCCATCGCCGTCGCGGTCGCCATCGCGGTCGCTGTCGCGGTCGCCGTCGCAGTCGCGGTCGCCGTCGCCGTCGCGGTCGCCGTCGCGGTCGCCATCGCAGTCGCCGTCGCGGTCGCCGTCGCGGTCGCAGTCGCCGTCGCGGTCACCGTCGCGGTCGCCGTCGCCGTCGCGGTCGCCGTCGCGGTCGCCGTCGCGGTCGCGGTCGCCATCGCGGTCGCAGTCGCCGTCGCAGTCGCAGTCGCCATCGCGGTCGCCGTCGCGGTCGCCATCGCGGTCGCAGTCGCCGTCGCGGTCGTCATCGCGGTCGCCATCGCGGTCGCCGTCGCGGTCGCCGTCGCGGTCGCCATCGCGGTCGCAGTCGCCGTCGCGGTCGCCATCGCGGTCGCGGTCGCCGTCGCGGTCGCAGTCGCCGTCGCGGTCGCCATCGCGGTCGCCGTCGCGGTCGCCGTCGCGGTCGCAGTCGCCATCGCGGTCGCCATCGCGGTCGCCGTCGCCATCGCGGTCGCAGTCGCGGTCGCCGTCGCGGTCGCCATCGCGGTCGCAGTCGCCGTCGCGGTCGCCATCGCGGTCGCCGTCGCGGTCGCCATCGTGGTCGCCGTCGCGGTCGCAGTCGCCGTCGCGATCGCTGTCGGCGTCGCCATCGCGGTCGCCGTCGCGGTCGCCATCGTGGTCGCCGTCGCGGTCGCAGTCGCCGTCGCTGTCGGCGTCGCAGTCGCCGTCGCGGTCGCCATCGCGGTCGCCGTCGCGGTCACCGTCGCGGTCGCCGTCGCGGTCGCCGTCGCCGTCGCCGTCGCGGTCGCCATCGCCGTCGCGGTCGCCATCGCGGTCGCTGTCGCGGTCGCCGTCGCAGTCGCGGTCGCCGTCGCCGTCGCGGTCGCAGTCGCCGTCGCGGTCACCGTCGCGGTCGCCGTCGCGGTCGCCGTCGCGGTCGCCGTCGCGGTCGCGGTCGCCATCGCGGTCGCAGTCGCCGTCGCCATCGCGGTCGCAGTCGCAGTCGCCATCGCGGTCGCCGTCGCGGTCGCCATCGCGGTCGCAGTCGCCGTCGCGGTCGTCATCGCGGTCGCCATCGCGGTCGCCGTCGCGGTCGCCGTCGCGGTCGCCATCGCGGTCGCAGTCGCCATCGCGGTCGCCATCGCGGTCGCGGTCGCCGTCGCGGTCGCAGTCGCCGTCGCGGTCGCCATCGCGGTCGCCGTCGCGGTCGCCGTCGCGGTCGCAGTCGCCATCGCGGTCGCCATCGCGGTCGCCGTCGCCATCGCGGTCGCAGTCGCGGTCGCCGTCGCGGTCGCCGTCGCGGTTTCCATCGCGGTCGCCGTCGCGGTCGCCATCGCGGTCGCAGTCGCCGTCGCGGTCGCCATCGCGGTCGCCGTCGCGGTCGCCATCGTGGTCGCCATCGTGGTCGCCGTCGCGGTCGCAGTCGCCGTCGCGATCGCTGTCGGCGTCGCGGTCGCGGTCGCTATCGCGGTCGGCGTCGCGGTCGGCGTCGCGGTCGCAGTCGCCGTCGCGGTCGCCATCGCGGTCGCCGTCGCGGTCACCGTCGCGGTCGCCGTCGCGGTCGCCGTCGCCGTCGCGGTCGCCGTCGCGGTCGCCATCGCGGTCGCTGTCGCGGTCGCCGTCGCGGTCGCGGTCGCCGTCGCCGTCGCCGTCGCGGTCGCCGTCGCCGTCGCGCTCGCCATCGCGGTCGCAGTCGCCGTCGCGGTCGCCATCGCGGTCGCCGTCGCGGTCGCCGTCGCCGTCGCGGTCGCAGTCGCCATCGCGGTCGCGGTCGCCGTCGCGGTCGCCATCGCGGTCGCCGTCGCGGTCGCCGTCGCGGTCGCCATCGCGGTCGCAGTCGCCGTCGCGGTCGCCATCGCGGTCGCCATCGCGGTCGCCGTCGCCGTCGCGGTCGCAGTCGCCATCGCGGTCGCCATCGCGGTCGCCGTCGCGGTCGCCGTCGCGGTCGCCGTCGCGGTCGCCGTCATGGTCGCAGTCGCCGTCGCGGTCGCCGTCGCGGTCGCGGTCGCCGTCGCGGTCGCCATCGCGGTCGCCATCGCGGTCGCCGTCGCGGTCGCAGTCGCCGTCGCCGTCGCCGTCGCGGTCGCAGTCGCCATCGCGGTCGCCATCGCGGTCGCCATCGTGGTCGCCATCGCGGTCGCCGTCGCGGTCGCGGTCGCCGTCGCGGTCGCCGTCGCGGTCGCAGTCGCGGTCGCAGTCGCGGTCGCAGTCGCAGTCGCCATCGCGGTCGCCATCGCGGTCGCCGTCGCGGTCGCCGTCGCGGTCGCAGTCGCCATCGCGGTCGCCGTCGCCGTCGCGGTCGCGGTCGCCGTCGCGGTCGCAGTCGCCATCGCGGTCGCAGTCGCGGTCGCCGTCGCGGGCGCCGTCGCCGTCGCGGTCGCCATCGCGGTCGCCGTCGCGGTCGCCATCGCGGTCGCCGTCACGGTCGCCATCGTGGTCGCCGTCGCGGTCGCAGTCGCCATCGCGATCGCTGTCGGCGTCGCGGTCGCGGTCGCCGTCGCGGTCGCTATCGCGGTCGCCGTCGCGGTCTCCGTCGCGGTCGCAGTCGCCGTCGCGGTCGCCATCGCGGTCGCCGTCGCGGTCACCGTCGCGGTCGCCGTCGCGGTCGCCATCGCGGTCGCTGTCGCGGTCGCCGTCGCGGTCGCCGTCGCGGTCGCAGTCGCCGTCGCGGTCGCCATCGCGGTCGCCGTCGCGGTCGCCGTCGCGGTCGCCGTCGCGGTCGCCGTCGCCGTCGCCGTCGCGGTCGCCGTCGCGGTCGCAGTCGCCGTCGCGGTCGCCATCGCGGTCGCCGTCGCGGTCGCAGTCGCCATCGCTGTCGCGGTCGCCGTCGCGGTCGCCATCGCGGTCGCCGTCGCGGTCGCCGTCGCGGTCGCCATCGCGGTCGCCGTCGCGGTCGCCATCGCCGTCGCGGTCGCAGTCGCGGTCGCCATCGCGGTCGCGGTCGCAGTCGCCATCGCGGTCGCCGTCGCAGTCGCCGTCGCGGTCGCCATCGCGGTCGCCGTCGCGGTCGCGGTCGCGGTCGCGGTCGCGGTCGCGGTCGCGGTCGCCGTCGCGGTCGCGGTCGCCATCGCGGTCGCCGTCGCGGTCGCAGTCGCCGTCGCCGTCGCGGTCGCAGTCGCCATCGCGGTCGCCGTCGCGGTCGCCATCGCGGTCGCAGTCGCCGTCGCGGTCGCCATCGCGGTCGCCATCGCGGTCGCCATCGCGGTCGCAGTCGCCGTCGCGGTCGCCATCGCGGTCGCCGTCGCGGTCGCCATCGCGGTAGCGTACTTTAAGAATAAAAAAATATAATGATTAACAATAATTTAAGTAATTCGAATAAACTCAGTTACAGCAAACCTCAAAAAACCTTTTGGTTTAAAGGTAAGACCGCACACAACTGCAGCGGAACTGCACTTCACGACGCGGAAAAACTTTATTTGTATGAAATGAAAGTCTGCACATTCAGTATTGATTTGCGGCTAAACTAAGCGTCGTAGCGACTTACAAAATGGATATTTAAAATCTAGGAAGTGGTACCTTTCAATCGATGTATCGCATTATATGAAAATCAGAATTTTATCTTTAAATCCCATTTGCGGCCAAACTATTCGTCGTAGAACCATCAAAGTCTGCACATTCAATCTTAATTTGCGGCTAAACTAAACGCACTAGCGACTTAAAATGGATATTCTTAATCTAGGAAGTGGTGCCTTTCAATCGATAGATCGCATTATATGAAAATCCGACTTTTATCTTTAAACCCCATTTGCGGCCAAACTATTCGTCGTAGACCCATCAAAGTCTGCACATTAAATCTTGTTTTGCGGCTAAACTAAGCGTCGTAGCGACTTACAAAATGAATATTTGTAATCTAGGAAGTGGTACCTTTCAATCGATCTATCGCATTATATGAAAATCCGACTTTTATCTTTAAACCCCATTTGCGGCCAAACTATTCGTCGTAGACCCATCAAAGTCTGCACATTCAGTATTGATTTGCAGCTAAACTAAGCGTCGTAGCGACTTACAAAATGGATATTTAAAATCTAGGAAGTGGTACCTTTCAATCGATGTATCGCATTATATGAAAATCAGAATTTTACCTTTAAATCCCATTTGCGGCCAAACTATTCGTCGTAGAACCATCAAAGTCTGCACATTCAATCTTAATTTGCGGCTAAACTAAACGCACTAGCGACTTAAAATGGATATTCTTAATCTAGGAAGTGGTGCCTTTCAATCGATAGATCGCATTATATGAAAATCCGACTTTTATCTTTAAACCCCATTTGCGGCCAAACTATTCGTCGTAGACCCATCAAAGTCTGCACATTAAATCTTGATTTGCGGCTAAACTAAGCGTCGTAGCGACTTACAAAATGGATATTTGTAATCTAGGAAGTGGTACCTTTCAATCGATGTATCGCATTATATGAAAATCCGACTTTTATCTTTAAACCCCATTTGCGGCCAAACTATTCGTCGTAGACCCATCAAAGTCTGCACATTCAGTATTGATTTGCGGCTAAACTAAGCGTCGTAGCGACTTACAAAATGGATATTTAAAATCTAGGAAGTGGTACCTTTCAATCGATGTATCGCATTATATGAAAATCAGAATTTTATCTTTAAATCCCATTTGCGGCCAAACTATTCGTCGTAGAACCATCAAAGTCTGCACATTCAATCTTAATTTGCGGCTAAACTAAAAGCACTAGCGACTTAAAATGGATATTCTTAATCTAGGAAGTGGTGCCTTTCAATCGATAGATCGCATTATATGAAAATCCGACTTTTATCTTTAAACCCCATTTGCGGCCAAACTATTCGTCGTAGACCCATCAAAGTCTGCACATTAAATCTTGATTTGCGGCTAAACTAAGCGTCGTAGCGACTTACAAAATGGATATTTGTAATCTAGGAAGTGGTACCTTTCAATCGATGTATCGCATTATATGAAAATCCGACTTTTATCTTTAAACCCCATTTGCGGCCAAACTATTCGTCGTAGACCCATCAAAGTCTGCACATTCAGTATTGATTTGCGGCTAAACTAAGCGTCGTAGCGACTTACAAAATGGATATTTAAAATCTAGGAAGTGGTACCTTTCAATCGATGTATCGCATTATATGAAAATCAGAATTTTATCTTTAAATCCCATTTGCGGCCAAACTATTCGTCGTAGAACCATCAAAGTCTGCACATTCAATCTTAATTTGCGGCTAAACTAAAAGCACTAGCGACTTAAAATGGATATTCTTAATCTAGGAAGTGGTGCCTTTCAATCGATAGATCGCATTATATGAAAATCCGACTTTTATCTTTTAACCCCATTTGCGGCCAAACTATTCGTCGTAGACCCATCAAAGTCTGCACATTAAATCTTGATTTGCGGTATTTGCGATATTTGTAATCTAGGAAGTGGTACCTTTCAATCGATGTATCGCATTATATGAAAATCCGACTTTTATCTTTAAACCCCATTTGCGGCCAAACTATTCGTCGTAGACCCATCAAAGTCTGCACATTAAATCTTGATTTGCGGCTAAGCTAAGCGTCGTAGCGACTTACAAAATGGATATTTGTAATCTAGGAAGTGGTACCTTTTAATCGATGTATCGCATGATATGAAAAATGACTTTTATCTTTAAACTCAATTTGCGAGCAAGCTAAACGTCGTAGAGCCCCCAAAGTGGGCACCTTCAACTTCATTTGAGGCTTAATCTTGGGAGTGACACTTTTCAATAAATGTATCGCGCACTATATACGAAAACTAATTTATCAAAATCGACATATTTTTCTCTTTAAATGAAATTTACAAAAAAAATCTGATTTTATCGAAGGACAATTTTTAACGTTTCTTAAGAACAGTAACAGGAAGAATACCTACAGGTACACCAAATTTCAGCTATTTTCACGTTTAACTGGTAAAACACAGCTCATGTACGAAATTTTGAAAGCTTCTTTAACCATCAAGAGGAAGCAAAAATTAAAATTAATCTTTCCCGCAGTTTTTTCGAAATCAAAGCCTTAAATGGCTGTCAAGAAATCTATTTTAAAAGTCTAAGAATTGTGGGTTTTTACATTTATATTCTTCTTAAGGAAGCATTAACCGTCTCTGGTACTTATAACATATTATATCCTACTCCAACCCCGTGTTCGTCCCTATCTGCGACCCCATCAACAAAATGTATTTACTTCCTTAATTACGTTATAGGCACTTGACCAATAACAAATCACACGCGATATCTCTATGTTTCTAGTATTCAAAATTATGTATTAATACGTCCTTATTGTTTATAAATGTATCCGCCCCTCTAGACCCCATCAACAATTTCCATCTATTTACCTGATTCTATGTTTTATCAATAATAATCGTCATCCTGCATAATTATTTCAAAAGTGTCTTACGCATACTCGCACTCTGTCCTACTAACGCTTTTTGTAGGCATCCATATTTCTTTGAGAGCCCAATACAATCCCGACCTGCAACAAATAAGAATCATCATCCTCCATTGTTGTATGTAAATAAGTCATACGCATACACGTACTCTGCCCTACTACCCAGCGGGAAATATCGTCCCCAATGAATTTTATAGCTGAATTCTTCAATCAATTCACTAGCCAAATAATAAAAGGAAACGTCATGCAATGATTTAGTGAGTGAAGAGTCATGCGAGGTTTCCTCAGTTCATAGATTTGAACCCACTTTTTGCTTTGTGTGAAGAAACAGCAAGACAACAGCAATCAATCCACTAGCCAGATAATACAAGGAAACGACATGTATTGATTTAATAAGTGAAGAGTCATGCAAGGTTTCCTCAGTTCATAGATTTGAACCCACTTTCTGCTTTGTGTGAAAACAACCCTTTCTTTCGTTGAATTAAAAATTGCTTTTGATATGGAAAATTATGCGATGAAAAATCTGTTGAAAAGTCATGTAGAAGTTCATCAGTTCATAGTCTATGTCCACTCATATGCTTTGTAAAGTGTGCACCGCCATTGTGTGTTTTGATAGAAGTTGATTTTCTTGTGTTCTCTGTGTTGACATTGTCTACTGACAGTAAATATTATAAGAGGACTTATGAATTTCCATTAAAAAGAGGAAATCTCAGATTTTCTCAAAGTATTTCAGTTTTTTGGTTAATCACCACTTCGCATATGAAGTGGTGATTAACCAACAACCACTGACCTAGTGATTTAACTTTAATTTAAAGTTTTAAATCTATATTTTAATTAACCAATCACAAATAATTCACAACACAACAGAGTTAATGAATTTACTATTTATTTAATTTTCTTCACATTTTTCATATTGAATTAACTAATTGCTGAATAAACAACTACCTACTTCTATATCTTGTGATTTGATAATTGAATTTTCATTACCATTTTCATCGAAAATATTGAACTGATGAATAAACTACATACATTTATGCAATTAATTCATAGATTATGCAACCACCATGTTTTTCATCATCTGGGTCGGTGAATAAACAACTTCCAACGAAGTAGTGATTTCGATGGCGAATTTGCATCGGATTTTCAGCATGTGCTTCCCGCCTAGGACATGCCCATGTTAATTTCATCAAAGGAATCAGCTGAAAAGTGGACGGTGCTGCCGCCATTCCTCAAGGAAAAAGCTGATTTTTCCTCCATGAATTTTTGAATTTTTCCCGCTGGGTAACGCCTTTTGTAGGCATTCATCTCCCTTTGAGAACCCCATCAACAATTTGTTTCATTGTGCAATATATTATTTATATTTTTCTCTGACCAATTAGTATTCAATACCCCCTACTCTTATATTTGCTTGTCACATTACTATCCTTTATTGTTGCCAGCTCAAAAGCCATGCAAAAATAGTAGTATCAGCTTTAATGCCTAAGCAATAATAGTAGTGTCAGAATTTTCGTGCTAATGGTTTTCGTGCACGAAATGTTCGTGTTGTGTAGTTTCCTACATCGTTTGTACAATACATTTGTATTTCCAGCACTTGGCTCTGCGTACTACTTTTTTTTTGCGCACGATGCTATCTTACATGTTGCCTTCGAACACAAGTTTTTAGCGTTTGTGTTACAGACTCGTTTTTTAATACACTCCTCGTCAACTGAATACGCACAAACATTTTTGAATATATTTTATCCATTTTTTCCAAACAGTGATGGTTATTATGCCATCTGTTGATGGTAAAAATTTTCGTAACATATAAATAACAGAATTTCAAAGTTTTATCCAAAAACAACCGTGAGTTTTTCCTTCAACCACTTCCAAAGTGTAACTTATGCAAAGTAGAAGTTTTTTTTTGAGTCAACTGAATAGGTACAAAAATTAAAATTGGTATTGGAATGGAATGAAACAAGTTTTTGTTTAAGTTTAGTAGTGGGTACTTCCACCTTTATTTTTAATTACTTCGTAAATTCGATCCGGCATGGAATCGTATAGCTTTTTAATGTAATTTAACGAAATTTCGCTCCACGCTAATTTGATTGCAGAAATTAAGGTTTCTTTGTCTTCGAACTGACGACCACCCTCATAAACTTTGCGTACTAACCATCCCCAGACATTTTCTATGATGTTTAGATCAGGTGAGTACGGCGGCCATTGAAGCAACTGCACTTGTTCCAGTTTATGGGTCCAAAGATGTTAGAAAATTTAGGAAAATTTCTTTCCAAAATTACTTTATACCCAGCTGCTGTCATTCTTGATGTTACAACCTCGAGCTCAACTGTTCCATAATAACTGACTGCTCCCCATATCATGACACCTCCTTCACGACTATGATGGCGCTTTAAAAATCTTTTTTCTTAAGTCGTGAAAATAGAAGTTGAACCCATCAGGGCCATCGAAATTAAACTTTTTTTCATCTGAAAAAAACCACGTGATACCATTCTTTTTTCCAACTCATGTGAAGTCTTGAAAAATCTAATCGCAACATTTTCCGTCTCTCGTCAAGTGGTGGTTTTTTCTTAAGTTTCATTCGTTTAAGATGGCTTGAGTTGTTGATTACTCTTAATACTGTTGAGCAACTTGCGTTTACGCCGACTTTTTGTTTTATTTTTGCCACAGAATCAGAAGAATTTGATGCACATCTTAAAATTCTTCGTCTCTCAGCTGCTGTTGTTGCTGTTTTCTTACCTCCCTTCATGTTTTTTCCGTATACATCTTTATTTTTCAAGTAAGAATAAACTACATTAAAACTTCGGCCAACTTTATCAGCTATTGCACGTCCAGTTAGGCCTTGGTCTCTAAGTAAATCGATTTTAGCTTTTTCAGCACTGTTAAGACACGTAGATCTACCCATTTTTCTTAAAATTTGAAATCAAGAATTAAATTTTACTGAAAACACTAAAATCGTTAATTTAAACTGTCAAGCACTCCAAAAAACTTATAAACAACGAAGAAAATGGCGTTGTACCTATTCAGTTGACTAAAAAAAAAACTCCTACTTTGCATATAAAACACTTTGCAAGTGGTTGAAGAAAAACTCACGGTTGTTTTTGGATAATTCTTTCGGAATTATCTGCTTAACATCTTAAGGGAATAGTTAGCATCAACAGATGGCATAATAACCATCACTGTTTGGAAAAAATGGATAAAGTATATTAAAAAATGTTTGTGCGTATTCAGTTGACGAGGAGTGTATGTTTGGTAAAATGTTTGAGTATTCCGCGGAGCTGTATTGATTATTATTCTTACTTGTGCTATTGTTTGTGTTTTGTTATTTGTTTTTATGTTTCATAATAATTCTGTCAATCATATTGCTTTCATATCTGTTTTGTGTGGCTATGTATTTTATAGTTTGTACTTCTTCCATATAATCTTTATTATTGGGTGGAAACAGTTATTATGTATAGTCATGTCTGTTGTGGTTGGTTTTCTGTATATTTTGTAAGAAAATTGGTCTTTGTTGTTGTTTTTTGTTAAATCCAGAAGGTTGATTGTATTGTTTTTTTCTATTTCAGAAGTAAATTTTATTTTGGGATATATATTGTTTATATGATTGTTGAAATTTCTTATTTGTCGTTCTGTACCATTAAAAACTACAAATGTATCGTCCACGTATCGACGATAGAAAACTATTTTATCTTTATATGGATTGTTATTGAATATGTGATTATTTTCAAATTCGTTAAGGTATATCTCAGCTAAAAGTCCCGAAAGCGGCGATCTCATTACCTTTCTATTACCTTGGAAAGAAGGGACGTACATAAGTGCATTTGGTCGATAGTTTGAGGGTGAGACTTTTTTCGCCAATTACAGTTCAGTTGAAAATGAAATTGATATAGAAATTTAATACTTATTGGATTGGGACCTTAGGTCGGGTGCCCGTGAGCGTTTGTATTTTTTGTTATTAAAGATTAGAGATGAACAAATTGGCCCTTAATTCTACTTAATATTTTCTTAAATTGATCTTCGTTTTCAACTCGACTTCAAAACATTTTACATTATAAAACCTAGTACGCGAAACGAAATTTTTCTTTGGTCTCCAACACGACATCGAAGTGCTTACGCAAACCACAGTGAATTAATTCTCTTTGAAAGTGTCACTAATCACAAACAAAAAACAATCTGCTACAATTATCGATTTCGCTAACGAAAAGCAGAACGAAATTTTTCGTTTATGATTTCGTTGTGTCATTTTTGTATGGGATTTTTCGTTTCGCATCATCAGATGGGCAACTAGGCTTTAGTTGCGATTTATCTCCAATAAAAACTTCCTGTCATTGTATACCTACCTACCTAATCTCTTAACTACCTATTTTCTACGAACGAGCATAAAATGGTAAATAAGCTGTGCAAAAAAATAATTTAAACCTCAATCATAAATCATAGTGACCACAAGTTCTTAAAAAGCACTCTCCTTGCATATTTCAGAACTATCTTGCCTTTCCAGAGATAATTTTAAATTTTATCCAATCTTAAAAGTATAAATTAAACTAAAACGATATATTGTTGATCAATAATTTTAAAATGTATGCATTCCACATTTGCATGTATGTAGGTATGTATTTCAATTAGAGAATTGTATATAAACATCGAGCAAAAAGTATCCCCCAAAATGCCACACACTCCCATAGGCTAAACTTTACCAAAAACATCAATAAATTATTATCCATTCATATCCTAACCCAAGAACATTATAAATCTAAAACAACACTCAGATTAAGTAATTGTGAATGCTGGCTGCATTTGGAAATAGAAACTAATCACCTCCGGCCAACTTCCAACTATAGCAATAGCAACATTGTTGACACAGCACCGACACCGGACAACATTTACAAAAACAAATCACTTTAAACCAAATGTCCCTGCTAGAGTGCGGGAACCAAGTCGAACTCATTCCCATTCCCACCCCGCCCGGGGGAGAAATAAATCTCTAATGTTTTGTCCGACGTTATCTGGAATATGACTTTCTGACTATTTTTCCGATGGGTGTGCGCTGTGTGGTGCGACAGGGGTTTTTGAATCTTGACCACAAAATTATTAATTTAATTTGTAAGTGCTTATCTGGGGAATGGGCCAGAAGTAACGGTGAAAAATCGTTGACCAAAACATCGTCATTTGGGCTGAAAATTAATATTTGAGAATATTTCATCCCCCGAGATAAGCGGAAGGTATAGAAGACGCACACCCATCTATCTGCATAAATTCGGCAAACCATTGTTAGAACAAATTTCAAGTTCAAATCTTGGGGGCTTCTGTTCGAGTCATTAACTCTCGGTAGAAGAATCTGGCTTGATACGAGTGTATGAGTTGTTTCCTCTTGCGCTATAAGGCTATAACACTTACTTACAGAATACAGATCCCGACCCGCCATCGCATCGTCTAAATTCATACTCAAACATAACACAGAGGTTTTCACAAAGATAGCCTACTAATTGACTCCTGTCTAATAAAAATGAGGAGTTATGGTACGGCTGGTTGTTCAACCTCGATCATCAGTTAGTTGAGTTGAGTTCCAAGCATAAGATACACGACCAAGCTCAGCATTTCGTCTCATTAGGTTTGTGGGAGATGAATTTCAGAGATGCATGAAGCAAGATGCATCATAAAGGTATGTTTGTACGAGTATCTGGGCATCAGACGAACCTACGCAATTCCGTTCAATCATCGGAGAATGATATAGGTTTTAATGGTTCTCGATTTGTCGAAAGAGTTATTGACCATATTGGCTGTGCCGCAACCGCAATGTGTGTTCCTCCCGCCGCCGCCGGCAACGCAACGGGACAGGCACTGGCACATGAATGCACCTACATAAATACACCTGAAACTAGTTGGAGGCTGAATTGCAATCACAAATTGAAAACTTCGTTTTGGGGAATAAATTTTAATGAATTATGAGGAAATGTGAGTCTGAGTCTGCAGGTGGTAGTCTCATATTACACATAATACTGAATGAGGTCTAATGAGCCGCTGTATGTTATGACATGAGTTAAGTTACAATTACGACTGACGGTTTCATTGCAATGTAATAGGTGCTCAAATGCTACTGCTGCTAGTTGAACATCAGTGAGAGAGAATGTGCCATGGTCCTAAGAACATGGGTGGTATAATAGTCGCTTGATGTGGATAGTTATTATACGTCAAGAAAGCCAAGTTCTTAAGAAAAAATGGAAATAAAATGTACGACTGAATCGGAGTAACTGTCTCTTTCTCTTGTGGTTCAAGGCTATGAAAAATGAAGATTGAGGAAATGGTTCATATTGCAACTAGAATCATCTTAATAACAGGCGTACAGGTGTCCATTATCTTCAAAAAATGGTTCGTGCAATAAAAGATGTCGAGCATGTCATCAAAAAATTCCAAAAATGAGTTGACAACCTTGGGAATACTTTAGTCGAAGGAAACGCAAAGGCACAATTTTGAAATGGAGAAATGTCGTCGAAAAGAAATTCTGTTGAAACAAAAGAAATCGCAGCTAAAGGAAATTAAGCTCCAATTTTTAAAGCAGAAACAGTAAATCTTGAAATGCTTTTATGGATTTTAAGTACTGTATGTTTGTGATAAAGAAATAGTATTTTTATGTTTTTATTGAGTTTGCTCAACTGGAATTTTTTAAACTTGTTATTGTTTTCTGTAAAAAATGCAATAAATTAATAACATATTAAAAAGAAAATTATTTAGTGACTTAAGTGGATAACATTTGCATTATGGTCTCTTAATTGATTTGCCTCATTGTCATTGGAAATTGAAACTTCTACATTTTCTGGTCGTGTTTCATTAGACTCGTTTTCGACATCAAAGCTTTTGAATTCATCATTCTGCACTTTATAATGCCTGCAAATGTTTTGCAAAGCGCAGTTTAAGAGAGCGGGCCAAACACCTGAAACGATTTTTAACAACGCCGAATGTCCTCTCAATCACGTTTCTAGCCGAACAATGTTTCTGGTTGAATGTATGCCTTGAAGTTCCAGCTTCTGGATCTCTTTAGGGTGTTTAGAGGAAAGGCTCTAATGCATACCCCGCATCTCCTAAGAGCCAAGAGGATCGATCAGCTAGTTCATATCTTCTTTCGAGATAGTCGCGAGCCATGCTCATGCTTCATATAAGAGAATCATGACTGGATCCTGGCATCGACAGCTCTTATCATGTTATAATCGCATATCTGTTGAAGTTTAAATGTGTGTGCCGTCGACACATCCTATGACGCCAGGAATACTAAATTTATCCATGAAATTTCGTTTTGATATATGAACTTCGTTCGGCATCTGACATTGAGAGTGTAATCCATCTTGGGCAAATTTGTTGTTCTAACACTTTCAGACCTCGTGATAAAATGTTTGACACTGTGCTTCGACCCACATCAGCATCTTTTCCAACAGATCGTTGAAAGTTCCCTTCTGCAAAAAAACGCAAAACAGCAGCCAGCTGCAATGTGCAGGGAATGGAAGATTCAGCTATATGCGGCGCAACAGTTTCCAACAACATTTTGAAGGCATCTTTACTTACGCGATAATATGAAACAAACCTGAATTAAATAATAAATTTTAATAAAAAATTTTTGTTGAAAACGTCCATTAGGTACTCACGCTGCATCAGCAATTTCAAATGGATTTGAAACGTCTCTCAACGTACGTCTTTTAATTTTCTCTATTGGAAATCTTTTTTTCTCAAGTTCCAAGACCGCAGCAATGAAAACAGCACTCATTTCTTTTTTTTAAATTTTATTAAAAGAAAAACAAAATATAGGCTATTGAATAGACCTTTTAGTAAGGAACAACTGCGTTCACGGGTTTTTATTATTGAATATGTTAGTGTGGAACTTAAGCTTACTTAAAACACAAAATTCGCTTAAATTCATCCATGCGTTTCTGAGAGAATGGTCACACTGGTCATTTTTCAATATTGTTTGTATAAATCGAAAACTGAGCCGAATTTGTGAATTAAACTTAAGAAACTTTTTGTAGGAAATTAGATTTTCTAACAAAATTTGTAGTTTAAAAAATTTTATAAAAAAATTTAAGTAGGGAAATTTGTCAAAAACTGACCTAAAAAAAATCGAAAAATCACTGATTTAAATTTTTTTTACTAAATTGCTAATAACTTTTTTTGGAGCAAAGGTTTGCGCGAGATATATCAGAATGAAACAAAGAAGATGCTCAAGCCTTTAATATGACCGATCAAAAGAAATTTTCGGATGAAAATTGGCGAAAATATATCCTATTAAAAATCTTTTTGACTTGCAATTCATTGGTACTGTATGGCAAGTTTCCCATTCTGGAAATAATTTTAAGTAGAGATTTTGCTCAAATATGTCATTACCAGGGAAAGGTTTTTGTTGATCTAAAAAAATCAAAAAAGGCAAACAAAAATTCTTAAAAAGGCAAAAAAAGGCATTTATTAAATATAGAGAATATAAACATAACTTAAAATAACTTAATTATAATAGCATTGAACTACCAATAGCTTTTTGAAGTTCTCAGGTAACAGCCTTCTACGATTGTCTCTAAGAAGCGTCTTAAATGAACTAAAGGACCTTTCTACTTGAGCAGAAACGAGTGGAGCCCATTTAAAACTCTCTAAATCATTCACTTCAACGTTTTCGGGAAGTATAGAGTTGACGTCGCCCTTTATAAACCGCATTTATTTCTTCAACAGTTTTAAGTCCACGATTTGCATTTTTTCAAATTTTCATTGATATTTCTTAAAACGGGGAACGCTTGTCCAATTGGTATTCCTTAATAAAAATTATGTTAGTTAAAAATAAAAGTACAGAAACTCAACACTACCTGCTCTTTGTAATCCTTCGAAAATTTGTTTTTTTGGGTCGACTAATAATCCGAAATTTGCTTTAATGTATGCCAGTTGCACCTTCATTTCTGCGTCTTCAATCAATTCCTTTGCAAATATAACACAGCTTGCATCATCTTCCAGAACATTGACGATATTTTTTATATGAGAAAAATAATTCGCATAATATGTAGCTGCCTCTAGCCAAGTACCCCAGCGAGTCAAAACCTGTGGCAATTTAAATTTAGGTATGTGTAAATTTAAATTAAATTTTTGTTTCAAACAAACTTACGGGTAGAGGTGGTAAAGGCAATTCGGGTTCTTTCTCCTTAATGTTATGGTTTACTTTCACACCACACAATTTGCATAACAGCACTTTTCCGTCTGACGAAAAATATTCTGCTCCAAATTTCAATACAAAATTTTTCAATTTTGTTTCCTGTTTGCAAGCAACTTTAGGCATTTTAGCACTTAAACTTTTTTTCAATTATTTTTATAAAAAAACACTCCTAGATTTAAAATACTCGACTATGTTCAAAAGCGTGCTTCGAATAAATGAGTCTTATTTTTCATATCTGACCATTGTTTTTTTCTTATATACCTAATCTATGGCTATCCTTTCGTGGCTAACGCGACGGAAATGCAAAAAATGGTTCTATGCGAGCTACCACTATTTTTGGTCCAAAAACAAAAATTTCAATTAAACATATAAAATATACCTTAAAAACAGAAAGTACTAAGTTTATAGAAATCGATCCATCCGTTTAATCTGTAGGCCCAGGTGTTACAAATTGACAGATGGACAGATAAAACTGCGGGACTGACTATTTTCGAATTCTCGATTATCGTAATGACATATTTGAGCAAAATCTCTACTTAAAATTATATCCAGAATGGGAAACTTGCCATACAGTACCAATGAATTGCAAGTCAAAAATATGCTTACGAACAAAAACTGCAAAAAAATATATAAAAAGGTTATTTTTAACAGGATATATTTTCGCCAATTTTCATCCCAAAATTTTGTTTGATCCGTCATATTTAAGGCTTGAGCATCTTCTTTGTTTCATTCTCATATATTATTAGCAATTTAGTAAAAAAAAATTTAAATCAGTGATTTTTCGATTTTTTTTTTAGGTCAGTTTTTGACAAATTTCCCTGCTTAATTTTTTTTATAAAATTTTTTAAACTACCAATTTTGTTAGAAAATCTAATTTCCTACAAAAAGTTTCTTAAGTTTAATTCACAAATTCGGCTCAGTTTTCGATTTATACAAACAATATTGAAAAATGACCAGTGTGACCATTCTCTCAGAAACGCATGGATGAATTTAAGCGAATTTTGGGTTTTATAAGCTTTAGTTCCACACTAACATATTCAATAATAAAAACCCGTGAACGCAATTGTTCTTTTCTTCCCTTAAAATTCCGGTCCATTCAATAGCCTAATAATCTGCTCCTAACCTTTAGTACCTCGTATATGGGATATTCGGAAAAAAGTATGCCATCTAAAAAGTCAGTAAGTGGTCAAAAAAGGTCAACTAGTTTCAGAAATTGGTCAGCCATAGAAAATTTTTAATCAAGGGTTACATTTTTTCAAGTTATTTATGGCACCTCATTTATGGGATATTCGCAAAAGAAGTATACCATTCGAAAGGCCACCGGCTCGTGATAAAAGGTCAGCTAGTTTCAGTAATTGGTCAGCCATAGGTTTTTTTAATGACGACTCTTATACGGTAACCTTGAAACAATCTTTAAAATTTCATTACAAAAAACCTATGGCTGACCAATTACTGAAACTAGCTGACCTTTATCACGAGTCAGTGGCCTTTCAATTGGTATACTTTATTTGCAAATATCCCATAAATTAGGTGCTTAAAGTCTTATATGGCCTTGAAAAACAAAAAACTTCAACAATTCATATAAAAAAACCTATAACTGACCATTTACTGAAACTAGCTCACCTTTTATCAGGAGTCGGTGGCCTTTCAAATGGTATAATTTTAAAAATTCAATTAAATAAAAATTATGGTTGACCAATTACGGAAAGAAGTTGACCTTTTATGAGGTCTAGGTAACCTTTCAGATGGTGTATATATTTTTGTCGAATATCCCATAAATGAGGTGCTACAAATAGTTTTGACCTTGAACTTTTTTTTAAAAAATTATTAAAAAAAATCTATGCCTGACCAATTACTGAAAGTAGCTGACCTTTTTTGACCAATTACTGACCTTTCAGATGGCATACTCATTTTTTTTAAATTCTAAAAAAGAGGTGCTAAAAGTCTTAACTGTGAACTTGAAACAAACTTTAAAAATGTATTAAAAAAAAACTATGGCTGACCAATTACTGAAACTAGTTGACCTTTTTTGACCACTTACTGACCTTTTAGATGGCATTCTTTTTTTTCCGAATATCCCATATATGAGGTGCTAAAGGTAAGGAGCCCTAATAATATGAAAATTGAACAAAGAATATCAATCAACATGACAGATGTATGCGGTTTTTGATTTCACAAGTGATTTCGAAATCGATCGAAATGTGGAACATACAAAATAAATTCACTCGATTTTCAAATTCGATTTCAATTTCATTTCATGTGATTTCTGGAACCTAGCTGATACCCTCTCTTCTAACAAATCTATTGTGACATTTTAAATCGCTCTATGACGGTGTACTGATTTCTCCCTCCGACTTTTTTCTGACTTCTCATTTCACTTTCCATTACGCCGTTTAAGAACGGTATTGAAATGAGCTTTAAGCTCGCTTCGCCGCTTTGTAAACCTGCGTTGAAGTTACATGAGCTTTAACCGAGCTGTGTCGAAATTGTTGATAAGAACCGGGTCGAAGAGTTGGTTTGATAGATGTGTTTATATGAATGTGTTTTTGCACATGTGTGGGTAAAATTATTTCTTTTGTTTTTAAATGCTCTACGTTGTGAATACTTAGTTTATTTAATTTTAATTGTTGTTGTTGATGTTGATACCCTAATTTCTTCAGTAATAGCAACACCATTTCAACTTAACTGCAAATGGGGCTTTCATCTCACGATGATAACTTGGTTCTAAAATCTGACCCTCATCCAACTCGATCTTTCGATACTGCTTGTAAACGGGGTACATATCTCGTGCCCAACTAATGTTGCGACAAGACTCACTTACACGCCGACTCCACAGGCCATATACATGTCCCACATCAGAGCCACAATCCAATCAACAAACAGTCCATTTTTACTCACTGGGCGAATTATGTCATGCCGTTCATTAGCCTTTCACAACTACTTTTATCTTTTCTAACTAAATTCACTTACACATTCAACAAAAACCAAGCTTTGAACAGCCCTCCATGTCTTGTTCAAAACATTATTTTTTTCAACATGTTGCTGTATGGACATTGATTTTTTGGACTCCAAGGGTATTTTATTTAGACATGTGCATAGTCCGGCCATCGTTCATGGCCTGTGGAGGCGGCCCGCTAACTGTCTTTTCTCACCAAATGGTTGGATTGAGATGTGGATACTTAGAAGTTGGAGGAGTCAATCGAGTCTAAAAACGCGTCTCAAAACAACATGGGTAATATCATAGATAAACCACTATAAAGATACACAACCTTCGTACGTTTCACCCCCATTTCTTTACATTGTTGTATTTGTAATTTAATTTTGTGTCCATGAATAAAGGTAGAACTATAACAGAAAGAAGTCAGAAGTGAGCGAATACAAAGAATTGATATGAGCCCATAATTGCGATTTGGTATTTTCGTTAAGTTTTCGTTAAATTTCGCTCTCGGTAGCGACAGCGCTCATTGAGCGCTCTTGCGAAAGTAAACTGACAGATAACAGAAATCAAAATTAAAAAAAAAAAAATTGGCACGGGTTTTGCGTTGTGAATTTTTTGTGAAGCAAAGTTTAAACTGCATCAAAAACAAAAATATCTTTGTTCTCCTTCAAAGTTTTTGTTCAATCGAATTAGAACAATAATTAATTTGAAAATAATTTCATTTGTTATTCCAGTTTATTCTCGATTTGATACGACCTGTGTGCAAAGTTTTTATTTAAAACTTTGTTAAATTTCTCAATAAAGTGAGTGCTGCAATGGCAAGAAGATTATCAGCTACTGGAGGGGATATCATTGGTACAACTTCAAACCACTTAAGCGGATTATAGGTTACATGTCAATTTGACGTTTCGGAACGCTACTTTTCGTTCTGTTTTGACATTAGCTTCCAACAGCCACCGATTATTATATATCTACTTCAAATGTGAAATCCAACACCAAAATTAGCAATCATTAAATTTTGCTCGAATCGAGGAGCTACTTATATGTATGTGTTCGTTTTTCACATACACTTTGCACAGCTCCTCAGCCTAGAACTGTCATTCAGCTTAGGCAAACCGTAATAAAAGCCGAGGATTTGTATCTTTAAGCGAGGTACAAATTATTAAACTTGTTTGACAAATCTGTTCACGTTTGATAGTGTGTACTCTCTGTTTGGCAAACGCGTTCTTTGTTGGCTTAGTCAAACAGGTTTGATAATGTGTATCCCACCTTACAGTGGTTTTTCTATGGTAATATTAGGAGTATTCATGCAACGGCGTAAAACAGATAAACCTGGGTAAACCATATAATTTTATCTCGGTAGAAATGGACTGTAAAAATTTGTATGGGATAAATATTCTGCAAAACAGTTAATTTTATCTCATACATTTGATGCGAAAAGCGTAGAAAAACCTGATACACTGGGATAAGGTAGAGATGGCGGTCACAAGCATCCTCGCTCGATGACCCAATTAACGCTGTAATGCGCGGTTTTGATAATACACTGGGATTAGTCATTAGTGACGTTTAATTTGTTTATTTCCAATGTTTACCTTTGTATATGAAAGCTATATTAATATCATGGAGTCGTTTTTATTTTTTTTATTTTGTTTGACAGTGAAATCTATATATTAACACGCTGAGGAAAAACTTACGGTACACTTTTCTCTGTAACCACTGATGGGAACTACAAGATTTATGTGTCGGAAAGGTCTTATGTGCCCAAACCAAAAATTAAGTGTTTATGTAGAGTAGGGTGGTCCTTATTAAAGTCATTTCCTTATTTTAAATGACGGGTGCGTCTAATTTGTTCTAAATGATTAAAAAAAATTCCTGTAAAATTTTAGCTCATTTCATTAACGTTAACCCAAGATATCTGAAGTTTTATATGGGAAATTTCCACGTATTTTTGTACATCCAACCAGGGATGAAAAATCGTCTTTCAGAAATGTATCGAATGTTAAAAAAAAGTGTATCGAATTGTACTTTTTGATTTTTTTCAACAAATCAATGTTTATGAAGAATAATAAACAAACAGGAGCATTTTTTTTTTTAAATTAAACATACCGCGTGTTTGGAGTAAGAAATAGCTAAGTACACTTAATTCTCCAAAATTTATTATAAAGGAAAATAAATAAATCGGGTGGCACAACGGCTCATGAAGAACCAGGGCCTAGTGACTAACAACTCGCAACCATTCCTGTGTGCGCCTTTCGACAGGAATGGAAGGGACCTACAATTTTATTCGTGACAAGTGATACTCTTGGAGGATTTGTCAATTCCTCGCAAGAGGCAGTAGCCCTGAAAAAAAATTTTTAGTTTTTAGGTGGACAAGGCTTATAAAGGAATGTTTCAGTATACCTAACTTTCTTTCTTTAGTAGCACCGCTTATTTAATAAACAGAGTTCTCGAAATAGCCAAATGCATTTCACCTAGAGATTGTAGTCCCGGGATCTCGTATCCCGCAATCCCGGGATCCTGGTCCCCTTTGCATGCCGGATATTCCGAGATGGAAATGCTCCTATCTTGAATATTCGCATACAATATTTTCCTGCTTGCATTTTGTTTACTTTATTACCTTCAACAACCAACCAACAAACAAATTGAACGTGGAAATCAAAATCACTATAAATAAATATATCTATATTTCGTATATGTCTTATCCCCCAAAACCCATTTGTTTACATTATTGTTCTATTCAAGAATAAATTGTGATTCAAAATGTGATTAACCAACACTATCTTTCTGGTAAATTGTATCTTCTTATTTATTTATTTATTTTTTTAATACTTTCTGACTGAACTAATATTTTTATTTTTCTGTTTTGTTTTTTAACAGTTTTTATGAATTAGTTTTAATGTTACTATTTCTGTGAAATAAATATTTACTTTATGTTTTTAAGAGTTTTTATGAATACCTAAGTTTTTTTGGAAGTAAATGTTTTTGTTAAATAAATAAAATAACAATTTCAACGAATATCCAATATTTTTCCTTTAAAAAAATGTCCATTTGTTTGTTATTTTTCTAGACCGAATTAGTCTTACCTCTCTGCATACTAAGAGAAGTGTTTTTAAATCGAAAAAAAGAAAAACAAAATAATTTTAACAAAAATATATTATGAATTACTTTTTTAAAAATATTTTGCAAATCCGGGAATTCAAATTTTTGAATCCCGGAATTGAAAAAATATCCCGACATTGCAATCTCTAATTCCATACCTTGAACAATTCAACCATAATGCTAGTGTTTCGTTTAAAAAAGAAACTAGCTGCTTTTTACACTAAACGGAAGATAAATAATATTGTGTAAGAAAAACTTAAATTGAATAAACTTTTTAAAGAAGGTAGGTGTAGTGAAAATTAATTATATAAATTAACTAGGTAGGAAGAGGTAAAAAAGTAATACGTTTTATTAATTTAAGCTGCATTGTATTGATTCGACACAATAAGGGTACTTTTGAAATTGAATAAAATCGAATGTACATTTACATATTGTTGAAGTAAATAGCTATTATGTAAGTGGCAGGGCAAAAGTGTACTGAATTTTATAAAAGTGTATTTGTGTACTTTAGAAATGTCGAGTGTATCGAACAAAGTACAATTGTATCGACTTTTGCAACCGTGCATCCAACTTTAAAAATTCATAACTTTAGTAATGATTGACAAAGAACATTAAATTTTTGCACACATGTAGCAACATTTGTCATGTTTTAAAAAAATGTATTAAACAAAATTGTACAAGATTTATTAAAACTAAAATTAAATAAAAAAAAAATGTTTTTGTTTAAATGGCTATAAGCAGGGAAATAACTGTTGTAATTTTTGTTCAGATACATTTTTATAAATATGACAGAAGTGACTATATGTGTTCCAAAAATCAATTTTTTTTATCGATCATTAATAGCAAAGTTAAGATTTTTCAAATTTGGATTTACAAAAATACATGGGATTTCCCATATAAAACTTCAGACGTCTTGGGGACTGGGTTAACATTAATATAATAAGCTAATATTTTACAGGAATTTTTTTTTTAAATTAACTAGCACAAATTATGGGGGTGCGTTATTCAAAGTAAGACAACCCAACTAACAATTTTTCCTCTATAAGGTTCATTTTTTGAATTTCTATAAGTTATTATTCCTACAAGGCTTGTATTCAGTTTGGACATCGAAGTTGCAAATTTTCGAAGCTATATTTTTGAAAACAGCTTCCTACAAACCTATTACAAGCAGAATCTTTAATTTTCTGCAAGCCTGAATATTTGCAATTTGGTTATAGTTTTCGTAAGGCTTCCCAGAAATTAGTTTTGAGAGGCATACGAAATAAAAGCAATGAAAAAGCTTTCATTAGGAAGCATTGCCAAGAGCTCTAGAAGGGCCTGCTTACAAAGGCCTGAAACAAGCTATTATGTGTACAAAAGTCTAATGGAAGCATAATTGTTAGTGGAATTATGTCAATTTATTTTGTTTCTGTAAGCTCCCTGAGGTAAAGCCCAATACAAGCATTATCTTGTGTACTGTTCGGCGCATGTGTGTTTCTACTGCCGAGAGAGGGTTACCACAGGTCAAATTATTTATGAAAATAATAATAGGTAAATTTGTATCATTTTAAAAATTTAAATTAAACCGATTCATTGAGTATAGGTAAAGCTTTTAAATTTTGCAAAACAAACACGGGACAAACATTTATTTTCTGCATTGAGATAAATATGGAAAAAGAAAACAATTTATTTAAATCCACTTCAAGAAAAAAAATATATTTATGTTTTTAACATGGAACTATAATTATGTAATTTATATTCAGAATAGCAGTACAAATACAAATTATTTAATCATTTTGTATTAGAAATGATTTAACAAAAACAGATAAACTTTATTCATATTCGTTGTTTGTCTTTTTTTTAAATTTCTATAAAACAAAATAATACCCCCGGATTCCACCAATAAAATCATCCTCTCAGGCGCATGCGCGGGAAGTAATATTTCCAATTATTTGGTCCTAGCGAAGTGTTGCACACTCAACATGAAAGCATTAAAAGCTGGTGCTTCGCATGGAAAGTAGTATTGATGTGAAAATAAGCTACTGCTGGCTGAATTATTTACAAACGAGGTGACCATAGTATAGTTTCTGTTTCATCGTTAAAAAATATTGCCACGTTAAGAAATTCGAATGTCTTCAAAAATTATCTTAGTATGAAGCTTTCATTTCTCAGTAGTTTTTTAATTACATTTTAAATGTTTTTTACTATCTATACTACATAGTTACTTTCTGTTGAAAAAACTTATTGATGGTCGTAATGGTTAATGTTTTCTATTTGGCGAACTAGTGTTTTTAAAAAAGATACAAATTAAAATTGCCAGTAAATGGTTTGTGTACACAATGAAAAGTACATATTTTATGGAGCATAAGAGAGTATTTATATTTTTTCTCAAATCAAAGCCTTTCATTCTTAAAAACAATCGATTTCAATGAAAAAGGAACTTACGTATATTTAAATTGTTGTCTCATAAAATGTATGTTTGTGTGACCACTTCCATATTTTCTCTGATGCGTAATCATGGAAACATTAAAAATTAAAAAAAAAAAAATAACATTTAGTAAAAAAGCTCCCTTGCAAGCAACAGACAAATGGTCACCTGTATTTTTTAAATTAGTTCAATTCATCAGGAAGTCCCAAGGAAGTTTTTAGGAAGCTAATTTCGGTTTCAAGTGGTTCCAATTTGGCACTCGTTTTTCATATGCCAGGCTAGCTCAATACGTAAGTTGCCCGACTCTCAACCCAACCATCCTCGGTTCAAAGCTCGCAAAATCCATCAAGTAAGTAGTGTGTTTTTTTTTCAGATATAAATAATTATTGTGCATTAAGTTCTAGAAGAAAATCATTACTTGCATGAAAATTAAGGAGAAAATGTAGAAATAAAAATAAAGAACTTATTTTTATTTTGTTTTGCATTGCGCTTCGAAAAGGCTTCTCCTAGGCCTCGACAAGCCTTTTATAAGGGTTTTTAGATGTGCCTATCGAAACACTTGAACAAAACTACACTACTAAATTTGCAATGTTTGAGTGTAGTTTTGTTGTATAATGCCTTAGCGAAATAAATTGAGTGCTTCCAAAAAACCTGTAAATGATTTATTAAAAGCCTTTCGAGCTTCTCAATGTGGACCAAATGTGTTTCTCTAAGGCCTTATAGAGACAAATTTGCTGATTAGGAAATAGCTTCGATAGACCCTTACAGAAGTTTAATTGTTAGTTGGGAATGACCCTTATAAGGACCACCCTAATGTAGCCGTTAAGGCATGTAACGGTCGTTTGTATTTTTTGAGATAATTGATTTCTATCATTTTATATGGTGGGTTAAGAAGTTTGAAATTTTGGGAGATGGTGAACATTCTAAGTTTAGATTTGTTGGTGGGAAATTGGACCTTATGACTTGCCGTTAAGCGAAGGAAGTGAAATACATTTTTATATATTTTTGCTCAAAAACAACTCCCATTAGAGAAACATAATGTAAAATTTTCCAGAAACCTTTACCAAGAATTAATTTTAGATTTGATAAAATAACGTATGTTTGTCTTCCGACCTTGGTGGTTTGGAAATAAGATATATTTTTTTTTCCAGTGTGTGTGAGCCACTATTTGTTGGCCGTATTATCCGCCACAGGGTAAAGCTTGGAGTTTTGAAGGTCTAAAAAAATTCTTTTGGACATCAATTCGTTAGCTGGCCCGCTTCACGGGTTCCGAGGATTTAAACTCCCATTTTGTGTCCTCTGTCCCGCTCACGCAACTCCTTTTAAGTATTAAAAAGAACAATGGTTGTTTGAATTTTTTGTACTCGCTTAAAAAGTTCTTATTTGGGACAAAGTTGGTTTTTAACAAAACGAAGGGGAAATTTTTGCCTGAGATCAAAGTTGTATACTGTTAAAAATGTTAAAAAATTAGGTGAAATATATCCGTTGCTTTTGAACTCACTAAGCGGTTACATATTTTACATATTGTTTTTATTTCAAAGATATTTGTTGTTAATCACTTATTTAAATAAGAAATTGAAAAAAAGTCCGTATACGACAGAGCGTACGTAATCTCGAATTACAATTTAGAAATTCATAATCACCCCTGTTCTGTTTTCCGATCGTTCATCAAATCCTTTCGTTTTCAAACTCAAGATGTTTGGAAATACTTTGCGTTTTCAAAACTTGCGAAACAAGTGAGCTTTCATTTTCGATCGGATTGAAAATTAAATTGACATTTGTAATTAATTTGAGTTTTTAGTCTGATTTTTGAATGTGAAAATTAAATAATTAAATTCCCTATATTTTGTGACTGCTAGCAACTTAAAATCCGCGGTGCCACTTATATTTCGTTGTTTTTAATAATATTGTTATTCAAATTTCGAAAGAAAAAATAAAGGTTTGGATATAGGCTACTACGAAATTGAAATTCAGAACACGTTTTTTGAATCCGTAGGGAAATCAATTTCAATACGATACGGAAAACAGAACAAGGGTTAATCACCCCTGTTCTGATTTTCGTTTGAAATTGAATCCGTATATGAAATTGATTTCCGTACGGATTCAAAAAAAAGTGTTCTGACTTACACTTTCACAGTTGTCAGTATACAAACCATTTTTTATTCCGAAATCTATAAAAAAACACCATTTTTTCGTACGAAATCTGAACAAAAAAAAATTAATAACAACAAAGTAACGAAACAAAGCAAAATGTATGTTCTTAAAAATTTCAATTTTCACAATTTAAATTCAGGCGTCAAAACTAAAATAAATTTAAAATGTCAAGACAATTATAAATCCGGTCGAAAATAAAAGCACACTGATTTAGCAAGTTTTGAAAACGAAAAGTATTTCAAAACACCCAGATTTTGAAAACGAAAGGATTTTTCAAAAGATCGGAATTCAGAACAGGGGTGAATATCATAATTTAAGCAAACCAAAATTTGGGTTAACTAAGAAAATAAGCAGTGTAATGTGTGCTTTTCTATAATGTTCAAAATTCTTATGAATCCTATATAAATTAGTAAAAAGAGAATCCATAACGTATCCCTGAGTTTGGGGTTTGTTTCGCCGGCCGAATATTCGGCCACTGGCAATACTAGTTATATTTAGAAATCTATTTGTGTTGATGGTATTAATGTTGTTTTGTTAAATTTCTTTGCTTTTTTAGCCGTATAAAGCTGTCAAAAACTCGTCGTCAAGAAACTCTACGCATTGTGAATTCGAAAAAACTACCAATACCACAGCAATAATAAAGGAACAAATTTTAAACATAAGCTTTGTCGTGAATTTCCTCATCAAAGGTACAGACAAGTACCTACATTAGGCGTTTTCCCTTTTAGCTGTCAGAATTTATCTGTGTTTCTTTTTTAGCTCACAGCACTCGGAGTTCTCAACATGTTTTTCTTTTTTTCAATCAGAGCAAGCTTGGAGCAAGCTCCAATTGCTCGAAATAAAAAGACTGAGCTAATGGAGCAAAAAGCCGAGTGCAGCCAATTTCACTTTTTTTTTCCCAAAACATTTCAACACATGCAATAGGTACATCAAATTTAACTTTAGATTTTTTGAATTTTTCAGATGAAAATCAAAAGTCAGTACTTAATTTCGGTGCATTGAACGCACCCATCATTCATATTGCATCGTATGACAGTTTTTCAAAATTAAAACGGATAGCTGTGATAATATTCTGCTCAGAGCTAACTCCGATCGCTTGAGATCTGTTCCATGCTATGCTTGGAGCTAAACAAGAAAAATGCCTATTATGTAGTCTGAGCATACATTTTGACTTTATTTTACCTTCAATTTCTTATACACACATATTATTGAATTTCAAGTAACAACAACCCATCCTTAATTGCATTTCTACTTGATAGGCATTTTAGTTGCGAACAAATTAACGATTTCTTCTCAACAAAAGATTTCTCCAACTCCTCGTTTCATGCGATGAAAATGAAAATATTTCGGCTTCTGCAATGTCAAAGCACACAAAATAATCGCTGAAGGATAATGATTTATGAAAACCAAAACAACATTGCGTTTCATTTCATTCACAACACACAGCAAATGACAACTACATAACAACAAGGATAAGCTTAAGACAAAGAACTCCAGTATCCACATCCAGTTCGAGCTCAAGCAAGACGATGAGAGAGCAAGAAGCCACCAAACACTTGACAGAAATACACATGAGTGCTTTGCTCCGCAACCGAAAATGAGGAGGACGAGAGGAAGGATGGATGATTGTATTGGGTGGGGTATTTGGGAAATTTCCTATATTAATGTTTATTAAATATGTTTCATGTAATTTATAGCTTGTTTATATGATGACACAATATTCTTAGCATTTCCACCACTGATGCTGTGCTGTGTCCCACATCCTGAATTTTTCTGGCAAATCGCAATATCAAATATAAATTAATGTGCCACATGTTGTTGGGTGTATTCCAAAGATATGCCGTGGCCAATCGCAAATACTATTAACTTAAAGAACAAGTTAAATTCGTTTTTAAAAGTTTATTTCCTTTTTTTTATTTGCACCATCATAAACCGATTATAAAGGACAGTCATGAACTTTAGTTTCTGATTTGTTTTTTTTTTTTTGTATCCGTCCCGAATAGTACCTAATCTTCTGAAAAGCCAGAAGCCAATGAATTGAACTCATGGGAAATAGTTGTTGATATATGAAAATAAGACAAAGGTGATACCTAGTAGAGAATATAAGTTAGAAAACTTTTTAATAGCCGGAAAGCAGAAATAAGTGCCACAAAGTGGATTGCAAAATCAAAAGAACAAAAGTATACCTTGGTCCCATGAATGTGAATGTGCTGTTGGAGAACAACGGCTATTGTTGATAAAAATAAGTTGAAGTTTTTTTTGTGTTGGTTTTCTTGCGATTAATGGACGCAGGATTTGCGATATAGACATTCAAGTCGTTTGTCATGGGGGAGGATGACAGATATTGCATCGTCATGCTTCGAGGAAATCCATCGGACATCTCTCTAGTAGACATTAACAGGGTGATTTTGTGAGTTTCAGCAGATGGCGTGAGATTTTCCATGCTTAAAGATTTCTACGAAGAGAAATATCTACGAATTTCAGTCTGTTAAAGCGGATAGCCACTGCATTAACCGTTTTAAGCACTTCAAGAGTTTTTAAATGCAACACTCTTTTTAAGAATACGAATTTTTTTTTATTTAGATGAAGGTCAACACATGTTACGTTAATGCCTAAAACAGATGTGTAGCTTTTTCCATGCAACGAAATTAAATTACACAGGTTCTTATGGGAGCCGATTCACTCAAAGTCTGCATGCAGCGCAGCGCTGCACGATGTCTCCATTTCTAAATTTGCTGCCTAGTTTCATTGCAGCCACAACTGAAAAACGAAAATTTCTAAATAATTGCTATTTGGCATTACTCATATTGACATCACCTGCCATTCTTTCAACAAATTTGTTTGTGTTGTTGATTTTTGTCTAAGAATCCATGAAGCCGGCGTTGCCACCCTACCATCGTCCAACGAAGAAAATCTCATTCCAACACTATTGTGTGACATCGGCAACGCTGTGCTTTCATGTATTTGTTTGACATAACTTTGCATCATGAGTGTCAGAAACTATGCACATGTGTTTCGTGTGCAGCTCTGCATGCAGAGATGCGTGCAGACTCGCTGCACATCTGTTTTAGCCATAACGGTGCTTAAAAATTCTGCTTTGTTGACGATGGAACATGTCTTAACTGCGTTGACAGGTTCTGATTTCACAATCAACGTAAATTATCAACGCGTTGCCCATTAAATTTATGTGAAAGGGAGTGTACGCAGCCGTCAACGTATTCTACCACGTTAAAGATTACACGACTTGAGAGACTTAAGATAGAATTTGTCACTATTTTAAGGGCGAAATCCACGCGTTGATCATCTTAAGCCACGTTCAGATCAATTAAACATTCAGTTTAAGTTTAAGTTTAAGTTTAAGTTTAAGTTTAAGTTTAAGTTTAAGTTTAAGTTTAAGTTTAAGTTTAAGTTTAAGTTTAAGTTTAAGTTTAAGTTTAAGTTTAAGTTTCAGTTTAAGTTTAAGTTTAAGTTTAAGTTTAAGTTTAAGTTTAAGTTTAAGTTTAAGTTTAAGTTTAAGTTTAAGTTTAAGTTTAAGTTTAAGTTTAAGTTTAAGTTTAAGTTTAAGTTTAAGTTTAAGTTTAAGTTTAAGTTTAAGTTTAAGTTTAAGTTTAAGTTTAAGTTTAAGTTTAAGTTTAAGTTTAAGTTTAAGTTTAAGTTTAAGTTTAAGTTTAAGTTTAAGTTTAAGTTTAAGTTTAAGTTTAAGTTTAAGTTTAAGTTTAAGTTTAAGTTTAAGTTTAAGTTTAAGTTTAAGTTTAAGTTTAAGTTTAAGTTTAAGTTTAAGTTTAAGTTTAAGTTTAAGTTTAAGTTTAAGTTTAAGTTTAAGTTTAAGTTTAAGTTTAAGTTTAAGTTTAAGTTTAAGTTTAAGTTTAAGTTTAAGTTTAAGTTTAAGTTTAAGTTTAAGTTTAAGTTTAAGTTTAAGTTTAAGTTTAAGTTTAAGTTTAAGTTTAAGTTTAAGTTTAAGTTTAAGTTTAAGTTTAAGTTTAAGTTTAAGTTTAAGTTTAAGTTTAAGTTTAAGTTTAAGTTTAAGTTTAAGTTTAAGTTTAAGTTTAAGTTTAAGTTTAAGTTTAAGTTTAAGTTTAAGTTTAAGTTTAAGTTTAAGTTTAAGTTTAAGTTTAAGTTTAAGTTTAAGTTTAAGTTTAAGTTTAAGTTTAAGTTTAAGTTTAAGTTTAAGTTTAAGTTTAAGTTTAAGTTTAAGTTTAAGTTTAAGTTTAAGTTTAAGTTTAAGTTTAAGTTTAAGTTTAAGTTTAAGTTTAAGTTTAAGTTTAAGTTTAAGTTTAAGTTTAAGTTTAAGTTTAAGTTTAAGTTTAAGTTTAAGTTTAAGTTTAAGTTTAAGTTTAAGTTTAAGTTTAAGTTTAAGTTTAAGTTTAAGTTTAAGTTTAAGTTTAAGTTTAAGTTTAAGTTTAAGTTTAAGTTTAAGTTTAAGTTTAAGTTTAAGTTTAAGTTTAAGTTTAAGTTTAAGTTTAAGTTTAAGTTTAAGTTTAAGTTTAAGTTTAAGTTTAAGTTTAAGTTTAAGTTTAAGTTTAAGTTTAAGTTTAAGTTTAAGTTTAAGTTTAAGTTTAAGTTTAAGTTTAAGTTTAAGTTTAAGTTTAAGTTTAAGTTTAAGTTTAAGTTTAAGTTTAAGTTTAAGTTTAAGTCTGTCTATCTGTTGCTTGCATTTAAGTCCAGAACTCTGTCAGGTCCATATAAAATAAAAGAAATGTATAGAACTTGGGACTTCAATGCAAAGAAACTCAGAGTAAAAGAACAGACATAAATTCGCTCGAATTTAACCTCAATTATCAATTTGTAGCCGCCGCCGCTGGCTGCCGCGCGCCGCGACGCGCCGCACAGTGGGGAACCTTGTATGGGAAAGTGGAAACAACTCTCTAAACTCTAAACTACTAAACCGATTTTGATGAAACTTGCAGAAAATATAATTGACAGCTTGATAAACCAAAACAAAAAATATCCGCCCACTGCCACGCCCAATTTATTAAGAAACTAATTTTTCGTAAAAACTAGTAAAAAATCGGATGTTGTTTAACTAAACCTTATGCAAATACATATTGGATAATCAACAATGTACAAATTTTACCACGCTCATTTTCTGGGCGTTTCTTGGCTTTTTTATATGGAGCCTAGGTTGGATGAAATCAAAACCATATTTTCTATTGTGCTTACACAAACGAGCCAGTTAGACGAAATGTAAGACAATGAAAAATTATTACTGTTGCATACCTATATCGTAATTTTTTGCTACTGAATTTTTACGATGTGACACAGTGAATTTTAATAGCGAAATAATACTGCTTATCACATTACGGAGTCATATGCCCTTGAATAAAAATTAAGATGTGACATTGCAAACTTTTTAAATAGTTCTTATTTCATAAAAGCTTTGTTATTGTTTTGATGTTAAATCGTAAACAAAATTCTTAACAACTAAATAATATAAAATGTAATATTTTATTTTTAACAAAAATGCAAGTCTAGGTTGCTTTGACGAAATCGTACCTATTACATACATACATGGATACTAGGGCAAGTTTTTGAAAACAAAAAAAATATTCGGACTAGAGTACCTACTCTAGAGATAATAATTTTACACAATATTACGATGATAGAGAAGTGAAAAAATGGGTGCTGTCTGTTTGTCTGCCAGACTGTCTGTCTGTAGCTTACCCAGTCTTAACCACTGATGTGATTGTCTTCAAACTATGAAATTAAAGTTCCCATCAAAGGGCTCCCTGGAGAGGAAATTGAATTTTTTGTAACTTCTTAAATAACGGTACCTGATATATAACTAATAAACAACAAGTTATTTATCTTATGAATGGCTCTAACGATTTTATTAAAAAAAATTACAAAGCACCTATGACTATGATTAATATTTTGGTCCAACAACTGTTACACTCCTGTCATAGAACTGGGTTATTGATTTTCAAACTTCTCGTTAACGCCTGCACCGATTTTGCCAACAAGTTTTATACAGGAGTTTCTTCAGTATCTTAACAATTTTACTTGCAGAAATTTTCGAAAAAAAGTATTGGATTTAAAAAAAAAAATATTTTTTTTTCTTTTTTGAAAATTCTGTATCTTGAACACGGGTTAATGAATTTTCTTAAAATTTTGTTTAAAACTATATTCTAATAAATAATTAAAATTGGCATTCCAAATTTTATTTTTAAAAATGTTCAAAAAAATTTTTATATAAAAAAAATATTTTTAAGCCCACTTCAAAATCCATTTGAAGTCGAATCCGGATCAGTAGCGGATCTAGGATTTGGCTGTGGGGGGGGCTTGGTGTTTGGAAATCCAGTTTGTACCTACATATGAAGTAATATCACAGAAAACGAATTTTGACATCACTTTTCCTTTAATAATAGCCGTGTTTTGTGTGCCTTTATATCCGCTTCTACCGCGCTTTAAAATTTTTTCAAAATAAAGCACAATAACAAGAATTTGGGATTGATGTGTTTAGCATATGGGAATTACTTTTAAAAGCCAATTTTAAGGCTCAGCAAAACATGGTAGTATAAATAATTTTGTAACTTTAAGTTCTAGCCACGTTACAGCCTCAAACCACTCAAACAAATTCGTTTATTTATAGGTATATTGCTTAATAATTGATTAGGTATCAAGTGCCCACCTTCATATGTACATTATGTAAGTGTTTGTTTAAATTAGCTGAAGGTATGCTTTGAACTTCACCTTTTTAACAAAATTTGAAAACTGTTTGTAATGCTAGTTCAGAAAAATGATATTTAGGTGGTCTTACTGGCAAAAGCTCATATCTCATTTTCTTTAATTAGCCAAATCAACGAACCTACCTGTTTTCTTCAAATTGTCATAAGAAAGCACGAAAATAATATTTTGTGGATCGAAAAATAAAATATCAAAATTTCAAGACTTTTATTCGGGCTCTAAAAAATAAGCTGCACGGCCCAATTCTGCAAGTTAGTGTCAATGAATTTTCGTTTACACTGCACCTACATACACTTTCTATTCCTGCTCAAAAAATGTGTCGATAAATTTGTAAGTCACTCAAGAGTCTATATAGATTGTAAATATTCATGTCCACCTGCAAAATTTTTCTGAGTTCACAGAGTTTCTCACGCTATCTGGAATTTGGCTCCTCGACTAAAGAATTTGTATTGAAATGCTTAGCCCAAAAATGTTTTGTATTTATTCCCTTGGACCTTACAAATTTTATGAACTAAGCCCCAAAATGCTCTAAGCCCAGCCAAGGCCGTAAGAAACAATTCCTGTTGTATAAAAACATTTACACTAAGCTTTACACCCCGGTGTTCTCATATTGTTTTAGCTTCAATTGCGTTTCTTTTGTTAAATTAGCTAAGTTTTTAGTGTAAACAGTTGATTTTTGACATGTAAATGTTAAGCCCCGACCACGTTTTTTTTAAATTATACCTTCCAGCCGTAGCCCCAACTTCTCTGCAAATGCCCGGCTCTGGCCAAAGCTAGAAAACAGTCACTCGGAAGAGCATTCTTTGACGACATTAACGAACTTTCTGAAATGAAGATCAAAGACTTAATTTCTTTTCTCAACGCGCCGAAATGCCTCTAGGACAAATTTCGGCTACTTCTGCATTATACCTTCCGTCAATTCCCTATGATCACAAGATAGTGGACTAGGGTTCTGGTGGGGGTTTGTGGTGCACAGCGGCCGGATGATCATCCAATCAGATCAGTGGACGCTCCAGTGCCAGCCAACGAACTGCCTAGTGGGCTAATTGTGGATGGTGCGGGTGCTGATCTGGTTGAGTGAGTGATCCACTTTCTGATGATTGTGCTAAAAGCTACAAAAAAATCCTATTCTAAACTAAATAAAAAGGGACGATATCCTGAGGATATGCCCAGATTTTCTCTCTTCAATTCCATCCACAGGTTTAAACGAGTTATGGTATCAAAATGGCGCACTTCAGCGCTAATTGGGCTATGGGCTAGACTGCCCGTGGCCGCCATTTCTACCTACCTACCTACCTAGCCCCAACTTCGGACTTTGAAAATCCTTAGACTTATGCCCCAAAAGTTCTCTGGAATAAGGTTAGTTTTTAGGGAGTTAGTTGTCTACTACGTCTTTTGTCCAATGTTCTCAGACCTTATTAGTCCCAAGTTGTTTTTTTGTTTCCAATTTTCTAGGTTTTGTTTTAAGGGAAAATTGTCGTTGCATGAAACATGTCCATTATTCATAGCCCCCAATTGTTTTTTTTTCAATTCACTTTAGGCTTTAGCCCCAACCTTAGGGATAAGAAAAGAAGTTGCAGAACATGTAAATTGTTCAGCCCCAACCACGTTATTTTGTCCATCAAAATTCTCATCTTAACAATATTTTAGACGAATATAAAACTTTACACGTTGTAATGTATTGCTTTCTATATTTCAAATTATTTTAGCAATCGGCTATGGGGGGGTGGCTCCTATAGCCACCCCCCTTGATCCGCCACTGATCCGGATGCGTTCTTTACTGAAAATTGTTGCTTACACACTACATATTCCGCAAAAAGCAACAGACCCGGGTCGCCAATTGCCGCAAATACTTAAAACCTTACGAGACTAAAAATAATCGCTAATATTGAGTTTTTTTGCTCAAAATATTTAATATCTTATTTTTCTCGCTCAGTTAATACATTTATATTACTAAATAGGAATATCTTAATCCCACAAAAAAAAAGAATCATTAAAAAATATTCAGATTTGAGTGTGAACGGATCGCTTAAAAACCACCTATATTTATATAAATTTTTTCTAATTTCAACTTTGGCGTTAAAATCCAGGCTTACATATATTTTATTTAAAAACCGATATCATTTTTTGATCATACAAAAAATTGACTATAAGAAACGAATAGTGAATCATAAAAATTGACACTTTCAAAGAATTGAATTTTTTCCATGTTTGCCCCACTGTGCGCCGGCCGGTGACCACTCGGGCAAGTTTCGTAATTCGCAGTTTGCAATTCGTGTCTCATGTGATTAAGGGTCATAGATAAACAATACCTAGATGGGAATCTTTCGTTCGTATCACCCTCCAAAGCCCATTTGTTTACATTGTTGTTTTTGTAATTTCATTTCGTGTCGATGAATAGATGTGAATTCCAACAACAATTAAACGCGGTGAGTTTGATTTGTTTGACAGTTCAATTACTATTGTCGGGATGTGTTTGGAAAGTTCTTATTCTTAGGATATAGACACACTTAGTATATTTTTTTTTTTTTTTTTTTATATTTAGCGCGTGCAAAAGGGGTTGTGACTACCCTTAAGATGATATACACAGCACGAGCGATTAGGTAGATTGGAGGGGATTTAAAAGGAGATACCGATGCACATTGGTTTTGAACGTCTGTAGATCACAATGGGAGGAGAAAATTGAGCTGCGTACAGCATTCCACATTCGAGTAGTGCGACTAAAGAAAGAATATCTGTACTTAACAGTACGTATGAAATTATTTCAATTTATACCTAAAGGTTGGACTGCGTCATGGTCAAATTCTGACGTAAATTTATAGAAACTAATTTAAGGTATCCCAAACAACATTTTTGTCAGTCATCGGGTTTATATATGGAAAATCGCACCGCTTTCATTGTGGCTACTCTCAATTATTGCCATACAAATTAACTTTAAAAAGTGAATGTTTTGTTGTCGTGAATGTTTCGCTCCGATCGAACGTTGATTTGTAAGATCCTTTATACAATTTAAATTGTGTTGCGACAAAAAAGGTCTCCTAAAGCAATGCGAAAAATTTGGAATACCAACAAAACCGTCATCTGCCAGAATTAATTTGTATGAGGATAAAAGAAAGCATACCCACCGTAATGTGAATCTCGTCTGGCGTGGCGTGTTTTACTGCAAAAGCCATCCATAGTACAGAACGATCTTACGTGCATTACAAATATAACATAGCTAGTAGCTCTACAGCCGATAAGAAGTTAAAGTAGATAAGAGACTCGAATAAACGCCAAAAATCAACCCACGGTGGGATTCTTATCACATCGCACATAGTTTGACATAAATGAAACTATGTCATTTCGACTTTTTAATAAAATATGCATCTAGGGAGTTATTTACCAAGTTTATTCATCTCTTTAATCTTTTTGTATGGTAAAAACATCACATATATTTCATAAAATTTCTCCCAAACTAACGCGAAAGCGGCGCGGAACATTCGCCGACGGCAGTTTTTGTTGTTATTTAGCATTGTTTATTTGTCATTTTTGATTTTATTGTGAATGATTCGCCCTGCATAGCGAATTTTCCGCTTTGGTTTGAGAAAGGCTTAAATCTAAACAAAGTATAAATGAAAAGTAAAAATTAAGGCAAGACCGCACTTAACTTTCAGTGGAAATACACTTCACGACGAGACGCGGTAAAACTTGTTTTGTATGAAATTGTATATGAGCTATATCGCACTAAGCGGTAACAGAACTTCATAAAATTTCATACAAATTATTGTGAATCGCAGTTCCGCTGCAGTTCATTTCCGCCTAGTGTGGTCTAACCTTAAGCGGCAACTGAACTTCATACAATTGGATACGAATTCTTGTGAATTCCCTGTCCATGCAGTTCCTCCGAGTGCGGTCTAACCTTTAATTTCAAATCGTATGATCTACTTGTTTTCGTTTTTTTTATTATCCACTTCAGTGCACCTCCCATTCATAGTAATGTAACTCTCATTCAAAAATAGAAATCCCTAAAGCAAATCTAAAAGATAAATTGAAACATTTAAAAGCACTACTTCTAAAATAATTTTCCAACTCCTAGACAAATGTATGTTTATCTACTTCTTAATGTGGATTTCCTTTCAACAAAAAAACCAAATCTGTGAAGGAAAAATTTGACTTGTTTAAATAAAAGATCAAAAATCAAATCTTTACACCGGCTTGCACACACGATTTTTTTTGGATTTTTAAATTATCCGCCATTTTGTTCACGAACCGAGGTGAAACTCGTATTTTTTTCACGTACACTAGTGCAAAAATCCGATGTTCACCACGGCTATTTGACGTTTGAGCTTGTAGGCAAATCGAATTGATAGCCGTTGTTTCCCATCTAGATATTGTTTATCTATGGTAAGGGTCTTGAGTTCGTGTGATCGAGTCGTGCATTTTATTTAATTTCGTTATATTCTACCTCATGTTATTTTGAATTTCATTTGACAAATGAGGTAATTTTGTAATTTGGATCTAATCTGATTCCAAAGACCTCAATACCAAATTTAATTAGTTTTTTCAGGACAAGGAAAAGTAGATATCAGAGATTTCCGTCAAAAACTGAGCAAGCGAATCCAACATTTATTTTCCTCAGTATTTTGAGTTTTGATAGCCGAAGTGAGATCTTTTGCTGAGGAATTCCTGCTTAGGTAAATGAGATTGCTGAGTCCTCAAAATCTCTTCTTTCCCTGAACGCGACTAATGTGCTCTTTTATTCAAATAACTCTGCTGAAACACAAAATTATTGTCAAACATTAATCGTATCAAAGTCTAATTGTCAAAACCAATCAATAACTTTTTCGCTGGTAATCAAGCAATTATGAAATCGAAAATTATTTTCCCTTATCATGGTCTCTCTATTACCCACCATCGCTCAAGTCAACAACCTTAAGTTTTAATAAATTCTTAAAATATCTCTCGCCCTTAAAGCATATAACACATTTTGCAAAGTCACCATGACAGACGTCTTTCTGTAAAATTTTCAACTCTCTTTTCGAGTGGGTAGGTAGGTTAGAATGTATAACTAAACATAATGGCGTGGAAACACAATGGAACCCTTCTATTTAATTAGAGGGTTAAAGTATATCTACTGTTTACACATTGAGATTGGTGTTGATGGAGAAGTTAAAATAGGGTAGATTCTTTAGTTTAATTTTTTTCGAAAAGTCATTCCAAAATAAGGAAAACAAAAAGAACCCATGGTATACCTTCACATTTTCGTCAAGGAAACAGTTGAGAGAATTAGCAGTAGTATATAATGTACAAGTACATACCTATAAGAAAATGGGTCAAAAAGAAAGAAACTTATAGTGACAGTTAATTTAAGCGGCTATGAAAGCGGCACAAACATTTGAACAAAAGAAAATTATAGTCTATCTCATATGATTAATGTCATGGAACGAGTAATTAAGGCACACTACCCTTAAAAGCCTAATTACTTACGTGCACTATATTTCTTTAACTTTGATTGAAGAAGCCGGAGGCTGGCAAAAAATTACACACTGCCCAAAGGTGACATAATTGTCACCGCGCCCCTTGACTTACCATAAAGGCTACTTGAATACCTCTCATAATCTTCACAGCTGCCATCAGGCTGTCATGGCTTAACCGTGTTTTTGTTTTTTTTAATTCTTCAATCCGTATATCTACAATAAAGATACTTCCTGTGAAATGCGTGGCATTAACTGGTAGCGATGGTGGGCCTCTGTTTGCTTGCATTGGCTTCTGGGACTGGGATCTGGCTGATGTTGACTGTGAGAATGGACGCTTTATGCAATTCTTACCATTGTTGGGCACACAGTGACCGACCGACACTGACCACACGTTGCGTATGATTGTTGAACTGGAATGACTATGTTTGATACGAAATGGATGAAGAATGACGGTCGGTGGCGATGGCGATGAGGCTGATTGTTGATGATGATGATATTTGACTTCGATGTTCATTAGTCTGCCTTAATCACCTTGGCAATTAAATTCTCCTTGCCATCTTCCTCGATAAATCTTTTCCTACTGAATGTTGGTTGGCGTTGTAGTGTAAGTAGGTATGTATCTCTCAGCAGTGATATTGTTTATTATACCTACGCCTGAATGGAATTCATTTGTATGGAAGTTATGAATGACGGCGCCTATTTGTGTTCTTTAATGTGTAGTTAATGAAATACAAACGTTTATTCCCGTTAAATCATATTTTTATGGGAGAATCTTGCATGAATTTAAGAAGATTTCTTAATTGGTCTTAACGAATTTTAAGAAAGTTCCCAAGATTTTTATTAGGTATATTTGTACTTTTCAGCATACCTTTATTTATTGATTCCTAATATTAACAGTTTGACTTCTAACTACTTAGATGCTTCTACATATGTATGTATGTATTAAATTTAACCCTAGAAAGATAACCTACGTCGAATCGACGTAACAATGACATGTAACTCTTATGGGACATGAAATAGGGCTATCTTTCTAGGGTAGAAGTCTAAAATATTAAATACACATGTTAAAAAATTAAACCTAAAAGTGGGTTGATTTTTTCGTCCTCGGGGTGTTTCGTCCGGGCTGACAAGTTGTGGCTTTGGTGGGGGTTTAACGTTTAGTCGCGTTTATGTATTGACCCTACGTCAGCGTAAAATAAAACATCTTGCTCGTTGTCTGTGATGATGTTTTTGTCCAGGGTGTCCATCGTACTGAGGTATCTCGGTCCTTTTGTCTTTGATCGGATGTCGTCCTTCTCATCAGTTGATTTGGGTAACTTTTTGTGTATCCTACTAGGTTCTTTTCTGAAATCTATAGGAAACTGTCCAGGAGGATGATGTACGCCTCCGTCTAAAGACGCTCGTTGCTGTGATGCCCCATTCTCTGCCGGTAGAAATGTAATCCGTAGCAACTTTAGCTGAAAACAGGCCACAGTAGCTGCTTGTACATCTGTATCTTCATCTGGCTTATTCCGCTTATCCAGCTTATCAGTGGGTGGACGGTGGAGACGGTACGAGTCCAGTTGGGTTTTTTTTGCAAAATTCTTGAGTGTGGTGTGAACCTTAACAACTCATTGCAGTGAATGCCTAGGTACCTTACGTTCTTTTTGACCGCTATTGTAGATCGCGTCTGGAATCTGGAAATTTCAGAACCAGTCTTCTGCAGTTGGCTGCGTTTCGACTATACCTTTACTGGGTCTCCTCAAGCACACAAGCACCGATGTTTATCCGGTTGCCCCATTTATTAGAGAAGGCGTAGAGTTTGTTTATGTGATACTCAACTTTGCGTGCAGCTTTCATCAGCGGAGACAACGATGTATCGATGGAGCAATCAGCATATACAACAGATTTTCGAATCTAGGTGGCACAGGCTGATCAGATCTCATTAGGCTTTAGAGGAAGGGTCCTTGCTTCGAGCCTTCCGCAACTCTGGTTTTGATATTCATCACTTGTGATTTGTAGTTGTCCTATTAAACGAAGATATAGTAATAGGTGAAACTTATGGATAACGGCTTGAATGTATGCTGTCCAATTCTTTCTTGACACATCCAGAAAGCATCGCAACGGTGACATGATGGTTGTTGAGTGCTATTTTGATGTCATGCTGGAACTTCAGGAGCGGATGCAAGGTCGAGTGCTTTTTCCTAAAACCATGTCCATCATGATGGTGTTTGCGCTGCACCCAGCAGTTTGTAATTATGAGTGTAAAGTTCGTGGTTCCCAAAATGGTTAATATGCATAACATGTTGTAAATTAGTTGTGACATTAAAAATTATTTAGCGAACAATTAACAACGAGTTAGCCATAAATCATTCACTATAAGATTTTTTCACCACTTTTTGAGAGGATGCTCTGTTAACTTAATATCAAGAAGCAGATGTTGATGCAGTTGTTCATGGACTTCGTCTGGTCCGGCTGACTTCTTCGGCTTGAAGTTTCGGATGATATCTGCTACCTCCTACTGATTGCAGATATTTGAACTCAACTATCAGCTAGGTTGGATTGACAATAAAACACTCCTTCCAGATTTGGCTGCAGGGCTCGATGGATCAAACGTTGGAACGTCAGGCCATGATCGATTTAGTTGATGGTTCCACTGTCTAAGAAGCGTTAAGTTACTTTGGTTATACTTAGCCTTGGAAATCTTCATTACTTACTTATATGGTGGCGCTACAATTCGGTGTGGACCAGGGCCTCAACCAACAAGCCTTCTCCATCCAGCTCTGTCCCTAGCTAGCTGTTTCTAGTTTCGCACGCCAAGTTTGTTGAGGTCCTCTTCCACTTGCCTGCGCCACCGGTTTAACGGTCTTCCTTGACTACGCCGTTCCCCGGGGATGGATCCATCTGCTTTACATGACCCAGCAACCTGAGTCGTTGCCTTTTCACTTTTGTGACTAGATCGATTTTGCTGTACAGCCCGTACAGTTCGTTGTTGTAGCTTCTTCTCCATTCCCCGTCTATGCATACGGGACCGCAGATCACCCGAAGTATTTTTCTCTCGAATACTCATCCGCCACTAACAGGGTCCATGCTTCTGCACCATACAGCAGAATCGGAATAATGAGTATTTTGTAGAGGGATACTTTAGCCCTTCGAGAGAGGCGCAACAAAAGAGCGATTGACAATAGTTATCCTTCGTTTGATATCAGCGCTGGTATCATTATCTGAATAGATAGCGGAGCCCAGGTAGACAAATTCCTTAACTACCTCAAAGTTTTATCTGTCTATGGTGACGTTCGTTCCAAGACGTCGGTGCTCAACGTCCTTTCAAGCATATACTTTGTTTTGTCCTCATTCATCGCTAAAACCATCTTTGCCGCTTCCTGCTCAATGCTTGCAAAAGCTACAGTGACATCACGATTTGTTCTTCTAATTATGTCAATCTCGTCGGCGTATGCAAGTAATTGGATGGACTTTTGAAAGATTATGCCTCTAGTGTTGAAGTGAAAGTTTTGCACTATTCCTACAATGATATAAACCTATCAGGTTGTTGACGAACGGCTTCAGGCGTTCACATAAAATGGCAGAGAAGATCTTGTGGGCGATGTTAAGGAGACTGATTCCTCTATAGATGGCGCAGTTTAGAGGGTCTCCTTTCTTGTGGATCGGGCAAACAATGCTGAAATTCCATTCATCGGGCATGCCTTCCTCCGACCATATTTTACAGATGAGCTGGTGAATACTCCTAATCAAGTCATCTTCTGCTGCTTTCAACAGCTCGGCAGCGAGCCCGTCGGCTCCAGCAGCTTTGTTGGACTTAAGCTTAGATCATATTACTATCTTCCCTTCGTTGAGGTCGGGTAGATGGAATTGTTGACCTTCATCGTCTAGGTTGGATGGTGTAATCTGCCTTACAGCGGATTAGTTTCGTCATCACCGTTATACAGTCTACAGAAGTGATCTTTCCATATTTTCAGCACCGACTACGAATCCACTACTTCAGTTCGGGCTCTGTAGCCCTGAGAGCCTCTTTTTACCTTTTGGTAAAACTTCCGCACCTCATTCCTGTTATGACATCCCTCAATCTCCTCGATGTCGCACTTCTCATTCTCCCTCTTTTTTCTGAGAAGCCGGCATTCCTATCTCCTTTCTTGCTCGTTAAGCTCGCGACCAGCTCAGGTCCTTCTGTGCAGCGACGGCTTGCATGCCTGCTGCTTCGCTGCATGTGCTTGCCGGCACTCGTCTTCAAAGCATGGGTTTCGTTGTGGTGGTCGAGTGAAACGCCACTGGTTTTCAAAACTCGATGCTGGTGGCATAGGACCTCTTAAGAGGTTATTCGAGACTCGGTCAGAGAAGGATCTAGCAATCTCTTGCGATTGTAGCGGTCCGATGTCAAACCTCCTCACAGCATTTCTTCGTTTTGGCTGTACTCAAGATATCCGAAGCCGTGCCTTGGCTACAACAAGGTAATGGTCCGAGTCAACGTTGGCTCCTCGGAACGTTCGGACATCCCTGATACGGCAAGAGTGCCTTGCGTCGATCGCGATATGATCAATCTGGTTGACGATCGATTGATCAAAAGATTTCCAGGTCCCCTTGTGGATATTGAGGTGAGGGAACTGCGTACTAGCTACCACCATGTTTCGTCCCGCAGAGAAGTGATCAACCTGATTCCGGTATTGGAGGTGGTGTCGTGTAGGCTGTGCTTTCCAACAATGTGACCAAAAACGTCCTCTCTTCCTAGCTGCGCGCTAAAATCGCATAGGACAATTTTAATGTCATAGCTAGGGCACTGCTCGCAAGTCTTCTCCAGGATCTCGTAAAACTCGTCTTTGGTGTCTTCATCTTTCTTCTCATGCAGGGCATGCACGCATATGAGGCTTATGTTGGCGAAGTTAGCCTTGATGCGGATTGTCACGAGGCGCTCGTTCAAACAGTTGAAACTCATGACTTTTTGCCTAAGTCTGCTTCCAACGACGATTCCACATCCAAGTAATCGCTGCTTTTGTTTGATGTAGCAGTTGCCGTTTTAAATATCGCAGTTTTTCATCTTCCGTATAACCGCTCCAACCTATCGCACTTCTTGGATCGCGGTTATGTCTGCTTTTCATCAGTCTAGGGCCTCCGCTAGTTGTTCGGCTACATACGTGGCCTATATAGGGACAATACATTCCACGTACATATCCGAAATTCGTTGTCCTTCTCCTTATTTCGTTTGCTTGGTTCGTCACCATCATTAGTAAATCCGTCCGTATCCGAGGCTTGAAACCTAATGCTACAATTATAATTGTATTACGAACTACTGCAAAGTCAATATGTAAATACTCTATTACAGGTATATAAACTGAAAAAAACCCATCATCATGCGAGAAGGAGTAAATAAAGGGAAGAAACCCATTTTTAAATTGAATGAGCTTTTAAACATATTTAATGCAAATTATTAAACACCTCTCCCTTTGTCTTCCTCAGTGCAGAAATCCTTCAATAAAATCTCAACACCACCTGTTCAGCAGGAATGTTTACCTCCGTTTCCTTTACAATATTGACTGCCAACGAAGCTCAGGGCTGTCGCTCATAGAAATCAAATGAATACAACGTTAGTCTATACTATATAATAAATAATACTTTGACTATGGTGAATATAATGTGCATTTCTGTCATCTGTGAACTAAGTCCTAGAATGTATTCCATAATCTTGAAGCACTAAAAAAACAGGTAATAAATTGTCTAATTCTGCTAACAAATTTGGAATTTGGCTGTTCCCCTTTTCTTTTACTTGGCTATGTCCCGCCAGAGCTTTTCCAAAATCTACATGTCCCCCTGGCCCTAGGTTAAGGTTTAGGTTAGGTAATTCAACTGAGTTAATTGTCTGACTTAGATTTTCGTTATTTTTGAATATTTAAATGGTTGATAGATTTAAATGACGTATTATGTATGGAATAAACGCAATTTTAAGACCTAAAATCCTGTTAAAGTTTTAAAAGGGCTTTATGAAATCGAGGATCAGTGTCGATTTTAGCAACATTCGTGGGCTAAGAAAGAATTTCTACGCCATACGTACGTCTATACTGCAAAAAACAGGCCAGCTATTTTGGCATTAAGTGAAACTCAAATGGGTGAAAATTCTGATCATACGGAATTTAATTTATTTGGGTACAACTTAGTGCCATTATTCTTTCCCCACCATTTTTTAGCCGTCTACATAAGAAATGATGTTGCGTAACAACTTCAACCACAATATGGTTTGTGTTCTAACACAAACTTTAATTTCATGTGGTTAAAATTGTCGATAAATAAGCACATCATTCACACATGTTTTCTTTATCGAAGTCCCAACCTGGAAAGAAATTCAACTTGTAACGAATTTGATGCTCTGTCTCTTTCCGACTCCATTTCGGTCAGACAACACCCGAAGGAAGGCATGTTGAGCTCTTTGCTGATTTTAACCACCTGACTCAGCTTGTTGACGAGCCCACTCGAATACCGGACGTTGCAGGTCAATCTGCCAACACTCTAGACTTGTTCCTTACCTCTGATCGCCTCTAGGCACATCAGACCATTGTGTCATATCTGCAAATTTCTCATGCCAACAAAATCTAGTTAGAGAAAAAACTGCCAAGAGAACCGTAAAGCAATATGAGAAAGCCAACTGGGACGGTCTTAATGATTTGTTCACTATGCTTCCTTGATAGTGACTTAGACGCCAGTGCAGATATGATTACAAATTTAATTCTTTGTGGAATGAGAAATTTTATCCCGAATAGGGTAAAATCTATCAAATCCAAAGAAAACTCATGGTTTGATTCGAGCTGTAAAGAGGTTATTAGGGTCAGAGAAGTAAGTTTCCGTAGTTATAAAGCAAACCCTACTGAGGAAAACCGGAAGAAGTTTCAACAAGCCAGTATGACCTGTAACGGTCATATTCGAAGAACGTAATTTTTGCATGACCAAAATTTAAGGCAATGTCCCAGTAGTAGTTACATTTGTTGGTCTTTTGCAAAGAAAATACGAAATGCTACTTCGCCGTGCGTCGGTTCCAACGCTCGTCTTTAATGACACCCCTTTTGTCAGCTCGTTAGAGAAAGCCAATTTGCTTGCAGCACAGTTTGGTGTCAATTCGACGCTGCCAGAAAGCGTAATGACTCTTCCTGTACTTGAGAGCGCAAACGATTTAATGGGACGAATCTTCTTTTGCACTCGTTCAGTCCCCAGAGTCCTAAAAGATCTTGATATACACAAATTCGCTGGCCGCGAAAGTATCCTCCCATGGTTCTGAAAAGGTGTTCTTCAACGCTGGCAAAACCATTGCCTAAGCTATTTCATCTGTCCGATTGTACTGGTCTCTTTCTGAGTGGATGGAAAACAGCATTTGTCCAGCCTGTCCCTAAAAAAGGCGTATCTTCTTCACTCTCAAACTATCGTCCAATTGCACTTACGTCCCTTCTTTCCAAGGTCATGACAATTATAACCTTAAGTTTTGAGCTTCGTAAGATGGGTAAATCTTTTCCACGTTATTCTTTATGTTTTAAAATCGAAAACTACCAGTTTAAAAGACAAAAATAAATAAAATAAAAAATCATCAACTTTTGTATAAAAATTGTAACAATTTTCAAATTCTTACACATCAAATGTTGACGACGACGATACGCTCTCGTCTCGTTTTCTTGTCGCATTGTAGAAAGTGGAACGGGCTTTTCTTCATATTAGGCGCGCACTAAAGGGATTTTTTACTACCCTTAAAATGTTTAAACACAGTGCGAGCGTTAATAAAATAAGAAAGGATTTAAGAGGAGATACCGACGCACATTGGTTTTGAACCTCTGAATATCGAAATGACAGGGAAAAATAGTACCGGGTAAAACATTCCACATTCTTGTAGTACGACTAAAGAAAGAATCTCTATACTGAACAGAACGTCCGATGTACTTATGTTGTTTTCAGTCTATAGTCTTTATCATCAAAACGTGGAAGCAATTTAATACATCACACACAAGCACTGATTCATGACAAGTATACTTGTGTTAAAATGGTTTTTATGAAAAGATCGCGTGTCTGTGTGTGATATTCGTTTTTTAAACGCGAAATTTGGCGAGTTAAATGTTGTTCGTTCGCTTTCAATGTCCCAAATTGTTTTGTCCCGCCGCTATTATGCTTTTATGAATACAACGCGGCTGTTGGAATTAATTGCTATATTAGGCATATTTCTTTTTTTTTAGCTCCGAGCAGAGTATGTAGCAGACTTCGAGTGATCAGATTAAGCTCTGAGCAGATTTTGATCAGAGCTCTCCTATATAACCATTGAATCAGAAAGAGATAAAGGCTTTTGTCACATATACAGTATACGTGAGTGAAGCATTAAAATAAAATTAAAACAAAATCTAAATACCACAGCCACAGATAAGCAATACCTAGATAGGAATCTTTCGTTCGTATCACCCCCCAAAACCCATTTGTGTACATTGTTGTTTTTGTAATTTCATTTCGTGTCGATGAATAGATGTGAACAACAACAACAATTTAACGCGGTGAATTTTATTTGTTTGACAGTTCATTTTTTTTTTTTTCATAAATGTGCTGTGCGAAGATTTGTATTCCGGTGTTTGTGATTTTCATTAAAAAATAAATTAACAAAAAAATAATTGTTTCGCCAAGCACAATGCCCGCATGGCAAGCGGAACTTGAACGAGTCCTTGAATTTCAATGAAAAATCTTTTGGTGCTTTCATGTTTCTTTCTTCCAATTCGCCAAAAAGCTATTTGGGCAAACGATGCGCGATGAGAACTTTTTGTAGAACTCTGTCGCCTCCGAAGGGGCCCTGTTTGAGCAGAGTATAGCAAAGGGCAAAAGACCTAATTATGTTTATGAAATTTAAAAACATAATTTAAATTTTTTCAGCTCTACAGCACAATAATTATAAAAAAAATCTCGCCAACCAATAATAAGGTTCGAGAAATCAACAAAAATTAAATTCACCATGGCAAATTTGACAGCTACTATATTCTTAGTTTTAGGGTACAGACACACTTAATATATGAAATTATTTTAATTTATACGTAAGGGGTTGGATTGCATCATGGTCAAATTCCGACGTAAATTTTTAGAAATTAATTTAAGGTCCCCCAAACCGATGCGTGGACAACATTTTTGTTAGTCATCGGGTTCATATGGAAAATCGCACCGCTTTCATTGTGGGTACCTACTCTCAATTATTTTCATGTAACTTAATTTTAAAAAGTGAATGTTTTGTTGTCGTGAGTGTTTCGCTCCGATTTAAGGCTCACCCAAACCAATGCGAAACATTCGTTGCGGCGAAGAAACATTCGTCAGTCAAAAATAATTCATATGTCTCTCCGCCGCGTTGGTGTGGGCACTCTCATTTATCACCATGTAAATAAATTTTGACATGCGAATGTTTCTTCGCCGCAACGAATGTTTCACATTGGTTTGGAAGAGCCTTTAACGTTGATTTGAAAGATCCTTTACACAATTTAAATTGTGTTGCAACAAAAATGGTCTCCTAAGCCGATGCGAAACATTTGGAATACCAACAAAACCTTCATCTGTCAGAATTAATTTGTATGGGGATAAAAGAAAGCACCCACAATGGTGTGAATCTCATCTGTTCTTAATTGCAAAAACTGCAATAAAGTCAATTCTGATTGAGGAAAAAACACAATAGGCGTGTTTTATCACAAAAGCCATCAATAGTACAGTACGATTTTACAGGCATTACAAATACAACATCGCTAGTAGCTCTACAGCCAATAAGATGTTATACTACGTTTTCTGTCAAAACAATTTTTGTATGTTTTCTTGCAAGAAGGTTTCTTTAGCGAACATTTTAAATTCTCACTTTTGTACTTTTTTGCAAAAGTAGGTAGGTATATGTAGTTAAACCTAAATGTAACTTTCATTTCAACAAAAAAATCAAATCTGTGATAGCAAAATTTGATTTGTTTAGAAAAAAAGATCAAAAATCAAATCTTTCATATATAAAATTTACACCGGCTACACGATTTTTTTGCGACTTCCTTACAACAAAAAAAATTAATCTGCAATCGTCGAAAGGAAATCGGCATACAAGAACCTAGCACATTTAAACAAACCCTTGGATTCTTAAATTATCCGCCATTTTGTTCACGAACCGAGGTGAAACTCGGATTTTTTTTCACGTACACTAGTGCAAAAATCCGATTTTCACCACGGTCGTCTGCACGTACACTAGTGCAAAAATCCGATGTTCACCACGGCCATTTGACGTTTGAGCTTGTAGGCAAACCGAATTGACAGCCGTAGATTCCCATCTAGGTATTGCTTATCTGTGACCACAGCCGTTACCACTACCACTACCTTCACTGCGACCCTATGTCAATGCATTTGTGTTATGAATCGGTGCGTTCACCGTAGCAATGTTAAGTACTGACTTTTGATTTTCATCTTACAGCTGGCCAATCAAAAACTCGAAATATTAAAAAATCTGAAGTGAAATTCGATATGTTAAAATGGTTTGAGTAAAAAAAGAGTGAAGTTGGCTGCGCTTAGCTTTTTAGTCCATTCGCTAAGTCTTTTTATTCCGAGTAAATGTAGCATACTCCGATCTAGCTTTGATTGAAAAATGAAACACAAGTTGCACTCTGAGTGCTCTGAGCTAAAAATGAGAAACGCCTATTGAATAAACTTTCCATGGAAATTGAACTGTCAATTAAAATCAGTTTGTTTTTTTTGGGTTAAATTTATTTCAGTGGGAATCCACGATAGCACAACATTTTTCATGACAATTAATTATTCCAGTGCGGGAGGTAAAATTCATCTAAAAGAGAAAACGGAGTAAAAATATTCCATAAGCATCGAATAATATCGGCATCCCAGCTTATCACTATATAGCACTATGTATTATATGGAACTTTGACGAGGGGTGAAATGATACCAAGTGAGAAGTGACGCCAACCAATTCGAAGCCAATTGAGCAATTGAATAAACGTACTTACTCGACTATCGTATCGAATATACTGTGCATTATACAATTCCACTTCCACGTCTACCATCCCCTTTGGAAAATGTTCAGCAATTTCCGCTGATTTGTTTTTAATGATTTTCCTTCTTTCTGAACGACGATGCGACGCGAACATTGGCAGAATGAATTTTTTTCAACATATTTTGACAAAAAATAAAAAACAATCAAAGAAATAAATTTCAGGAATATTCTTCCGTCGTCGTACCCCGTTGCGTCGCCACTACCTCGCCCATCAACAAAAAAAAAAAAAGAAGTAAAGGAACCAAGGATAGGAGTGTTGTACTTTCTTATCGCATAATCACTATTCAACTCAAAAGGAAAGGACAACATGAACTTTGAATGGGTGTTCCTGTATACCTCGATTCTACATAGTTGAAACAGCCAAATAGACAATTTAATCACAGCATGTGGCTAGAATATGTAATTCGGATCGCATCGATATGTACTAATAATTCAATCTGCTTTAAAAAAACAGACAGAGTATTGCAGGATATGAAAGCTTGCAAGATTTTGCTGAGCAAAAGGATAGTTTGCCAATTACACTGAGAGTTTGCTTCTGGGTTGTTGGTTTGGTTTTAGTTTATCACAAAAAAAAGGATAAACAGTCAAATGAGCACATAAATCAAGGCAAAGGATACAGCACCACAAATGAAACAAAATGTAAACACGATTCGTAGGTTATGTATAATATGTATCTGTTGTAGATAAGGGTGGGTGTAGTGGAGTCTGTTTTGTAAGCCGGTGTCACATCCACAAAGTTTAAATTTGTAACCTCAAATCAGATTTCAATAAGTTAGAGGTATAATGAAGTAAGCGGAGGGTAGTTAAATTTTGCTATATAGTTTCAATAAGTAAGGACAGGGCGTCGCGTCGTCGTCGTCGTCGTCGTTGTCGTTATGCAACAATCGCCCGGAGAAAACAATTAGATGAATTGGGTTCGTATTGTAAGGTCAGAAGGTTGGCAAATGGGTTGTGCATTTGGAATATCTAGAAACACATAAGGAATTCTATGCTTTCCCATTACTTAATTATTTCTCACCAAAGTTTGCAGTTTGTAAATTAAATGACAACATCCGCAGGATATCGTTTGACTATCATTAAGCCTTTGTTAAGAACCGTCATTGGGCTTTAGTTGCGTCACATAGTGTGCAGCTTTGAGAAACTAGTTAAGCAAATCTATTGCCCTTGTAATAGGAAAACATCAAATTAATTTTTCAAACAAATATTTTTAATAAAAAAATATATTTTATTTAAAATGCAACTTATTAATAATTTTACAAGTATTGATGTTTATGGTTGCGGGGTTGGAATTGGACTACTCGTTGTGATCGTCATACTCTCCTCGAAGGTTCGGATAGCGGTAGCTATCAGCGGCGTCGTCGGTGATAAACCATTTCATTATCTGTTGCAGATGATGTTGGCTTGGGTCATAAATTATGCAGTTTACGATGATCCCGATCTTATTTCGGGGTTGTTGTCATTTTTCATCCTGCACTTGTCTGCACTTGTTGACCCGCGTGTTAACTCTCCCCTTGGTCGGAAGAAAATTGTCCCAATCTTTCGCTTAACATCTCCTGTACTCTTGATCTTGAATTGTCTATGAAATTTTCCATTTCTATTGCGACTTGTTGATCATATCAGGTATGTTCGCCTTGTTCGCTTGATACACTCGCAGTACCTGGTAAATCTTGTAGGCAGAGTAGATTAATATGCAAATAGATATTTTTATACATATTCCCCACAATACGGGATGTTCTTTTACATCGGACAAAAATGGTTCTATGTAATCTAAGGTTGTGTACATAAGATTCTCGTCTTGTGAAGCAATGTACTCGAGAATTTGCATTTGGGATGGTTTATTTAACTTAATATGTTCTAATATTTGGTTTTTTGAGTTATAATACAATTTTCCATCAATTGATACATTATTTTCAAATTGAACTAGGTTGATTCCTGTTAGTTTTATTTCATTGACAATATGATTTCCTGTTAATACAATATTTCCTTCGATAATAATTTCTATAGGTTCGTTTCTTTCTTTGATTTTTATACAGTTAGCTTTATATTTATTTAAAAGGTTCGCTAAACAGCTTGTTTCTTTAATAATTTTACAGTAATCGTGGTTGAATTCTTTTTTACATGCGGATTTATAAAATTTTTTCTTACATTTAACAATTTCACTTAATATAATCATTTTTCCACCATTTTATTCATTACTTCTAGTTATATAATGGTAACCTAACCCTTTTACTTTGGGGTATTTGACAAATAGCACAATTATATTCTGTCTGTTATGGATATATTTACTTCTTCTTGTTCCATAATGCTTTTTATTTCGTCAAACTCTAACAATAGTGTATTGAGTACATTTGATTTACTTAAATGAATGGTGTTTATTATCTCTCTAAGTTCTATAATTATATATTTCATTATTTTAATTTCTGCTGTCTCTTTACTATATATGTCTCTATGTATGCTGTCTAACTTGTCGAACAATTGTTTATTTATTTTTTTTTGTTTGTTGTTTGATTTGATTAACTCCTGCAGCTTTAAATTGATTTCGGTGGCATCATCATGGTCTGGACTACCGGAGATCCATTTCCAAAGGGTGCCTATTCCCTATTCCTGGTAGATAGTTCGTTGAGTAATTTGTCGGCTAGTTCTAGCCGATTGATTTTTAAAAGTTCCTTTTTGGCTCTAAATCTAACTAATATTTCGGAGTAGGTATATAAATTGATGACGAGATAGATCTCCCCGAAGTCTTCGTAAACTGCGGCTCTACCATCTTCTATCAAAATTCATCATTGGTGTAGTCGGTGATTTGTTGGGCTAAAGTTGAGGCTACTAGCGTTAGTATAAGAAGCATCATCTGTAAGTTTAATTTCTAATATTATCTTTATGGATTTACCGATTATTAGAATCTATAACTATATTCCCTAAGTCGTCTTTAACGTTCTTTTTTCCAAATATAGGTTTGTTCTTACTTCTTCTCTGTCCATAGTTAACAAAAATTGTTTCTCCTACTTTATATGTTTTATTTTTCCTATTTTTATTAAAATATCCTAACATTTTTTGTTTGTGTGTTTGGAGTATACCTTTTACATCTTTAATGTCTGTTATATGCGTAGTTTCTTTTACTATTCTAATAAGCTCTGTTAGTGTAGAGTGAACTCTTTCTATTGTTCCGTTGCTCTTTGAGTGAGCCGGTGGTGTAGTCTTATGGGTTATATTTAGGAGGTTGTATGCACATTGAGTAGAAGGTCATTATCGGTTACCAACGTTCTGACCTTAGCAAAAAGCGGTAATAATTCAATCATTCTATTTTTTGCTTCGATTTCCGAATGAACTTGAGTCGTAATCAAAAATTTTGAAAAAGGGTCTGTCATTGTAAGAAATGATGCGTTTTCGCAGTAGTTAATATCTGCGTGAATGCGTTCTCCCCCTTCTTCAGGAATTGGAGTCTCTCCAATTGGTTGCTTATTCGGATGTCTGTCATACTTATTCTTTTTACAGATTTCACGTGAAGCGTTAATTGAGAGAATATGTTTGAAAGCGTTTGGCCAATAATATTTATTAACGGTTTGCTTATACACTTCTTTAGCTTGTCTATGAGCTCGGTTGTGTTCAGCAGTGATAATACCTAATTGCTCTTCTTTATCGGTTACATCTTCAACTATTTGATTACACAATAAGAACTTAACTGTTGGAAATTCTTCTAAAAGTTTATCTTTAATTTTGAAGAATATCTCTTCGGTACTATAAATTCCTACAGTTAAGCCTGTTTTTATTATTGTTTTAATTTCTCTTACTATGTCTAAATCTTTAAAAAGCACTGTATGTCTCCAGTAGCCTGTGTGGATTTATTTTTAAATTATTTTATTCTTAAGTGATTCGTCTATGATTCATTGTACTTTAAAATTATTAATTCTTTGGTTTACTCTTTTTACATCTGAAATGGGACTACTCTCTGCACTGTGAACAGTTCCTGCTTCTGAATCGTCTTCGTTCATCATATTGAGTTCCTGTCTACTGAGAGCATCAGCTACGATGTTCTCCTTACCTGGTTTGTATATAATTTCCGGAGCGTACCAGCGTTTTATTTTTAAAAAATAAATAAATCGGGTGGCACAACGGCTCATGAAGAACCAGACTAACAACTCGCAACCATTGCTGTGTGCGCCTTTTGACAGGAATGGAAGGGACCTACAATTTTATGCCGAATCCGAACGGCTAGACGAGAAGCACTCATTCGTGACAAGTGATACTCTTGGAGGATTTGTCAATTCCTCGCAAGAGGCAGCAGCCCTGAAAAAAAAAACTTTTTAGTTTTTAGGTGGACGAGGCTGGGAAGCGATCCCAGACCTCCAGCGTGACAGTCGAACGCACTAACCATTACGCTACGGGCTACTACAGTGTTTTATTTTTGCGTTTGGGTTTTTATCACCAATGCAAACGTTAATGGTTGGTGATCTGTATATATGCGGATACCACTCACACCGCCAAGGTAATTTCGAAGGTTCTTCAATGCCCAAATTATGTCAAGAAGTTCTTTCTTGTTTGTCGCGTAGCTCTCTTCGGTTTTACTTAAAGTTCGACTTATAAAAATTATCGGTTTATTATTTTGGCTAAGCACTGCACCTATGGCTGAGTTGCTAGCGTCTGTTGTTAGCTCAAATCTTTCGGTAAAATCAGGTTGGTTGAGAGTAACTTGCTCACAGAGTTTGTTTTTCAATATCTTGAATGCTTTAATGGCTTCTTTATCGAATTCAATTGTTACCTTTTTGTTATTATTTTGGCCAGTTTTACCATTCTCTCCTCTAAGATACTTGGTCATGGGCTTGGCAATCATCGCGTAATTTCTTATGAATTTACGGTAATAACCAGCTAACCTCAAGAAAGATCTTAGTTGACGTAAAGTCTGCGGTTGTGGGAATTCCTCTATGCATCGAGTTTTTACTGGGTCCATTTTAATACAATTAACGGATACGATGTACCTAAGAAATTCTACTTCTTCCATGAAGTATTTAGATTTTACGCTCGATATTCTCATGTTTGCCGTGATCAAGGCTTTAGTTAATATCTCGATATGTTCCTCTTCCGTTTCTGAGTATATGATGACGTCATCGATATAGACGCGGCACAATTTGCCTATATACTCGCGGAGAATATCATCCATAGTTCTTTGAAAAATGGACGGTGCGTTTTTTAGTCCAAACGGCATTCGAAGGAATTCGTATTTGCCGTTGTTAATGTTAAAAGCCGTTTTCTCCCTATCGTTTTCCTTCATTTTAATCTGATGGAAACCGCTCTGCAAATCGAGAGTGGTGAAATATCTAGCTTTGCCTAGATTAGCAAGGATCACAGATGTTTCCGCCATCGGGTACTTTTCAGTTTTTGGTGAAAGAGTTAAGCTTTTTATAGTCTATGACTAGTCTATGCTTCTTCGTACCATCTTCGTTAAAACCCTTTTTGTCTACAACCTATACAGGAGAGTTGTATGCGCTTTTACTAGCTTGTATTATTTTATTTTCGAGTAAGTTCTCGATTTCTTTGTTAACGAAATTTGCCACTGATTGTGGATATGGATAACCTTTGGTCCAAATAGCTGTGTCAATAGTAGTATTACATTACATTACACACGAGTGTTGTATGGAAGGTAATTTGGGTGCTCGGTGAAGACACCCTGATATTTTTTTAAGATTAAAGTGAGTTTTGCATTTGTAGATATTTCGTTATTTATATTAAGAGTGTTTATTAAATTATCGTTGAATATTAAGGGTATCATGCCCTGATCATATTCCAACGTCGAGTCCCTGATATTAATATTTCCATTTACTTTTCTTAATAATTTGATGCCAATAATCGCATCGAAATCCTTGAGTTCGTTAAGCTCATAAAATGTATCCCTTACTCCCAAGATATGTATTTCTTGATAAGTGTGGATGATGGTGGTTCCGTGGACGCTATTAACTCGCGATGGAGTTTCAAGCTCCATACTTGGGAACAGACCTGGTTTTACATAATTATGAGTTGCTCCTGTATCTATCAAAATATAAAATATGCGCCCGACCTACCATACGTTCTTTTTATATATGGTAAGTCGTGCCTTATTCTAAACAATTACAGCTCTCATTTAAGTTATTGAGGCGTGGAACTTTATTTGTAGCAATTTGATCGCTTATTGTTCGCTCTCTCTTGAACGGGTTGTTATTGTAAGTGTCATTAGACCATTGTGGTCTATTATTACTAAAGTTATGAGGCGTTGCTTGTCTCGCGGGCACTAAATTCCCACTCGATGTGTCCATCCTCTCGGGTCGGTTATATCCGTTACCAGAATTGCTAAAATGGCGATTCTGTTGGTATGGTTTATTCCGCTGTTGGAAGGGTTCCGTAAACTGTCTATTTTGGTGGGGCAAGTCATTGTGGTTCGTTGTTCTATTTTGGCGGAATGGCCTGGTTGTCGAATTGTCAGACAATGGATTCGGTCCATGTTGTCGAAACTGATGTCGATCGTTACTGTGACCTATGTTTCTAATCCTTGTCTGATTAGACTCTATTTCCTGTGCTCTCGCTAGAGCATTAGGTAAATCCCCAGGGTTAAGAGAGAACACTATATTACTGGTGGGCAGGTTAAGCCCAGTAACAAACACTCGAAGCGCGTTTTGCCTTGCCCTTTCGGTAAGGCATTCTGTTTCGGCAATTCTAGGACCATAACTCATTATCGTCTTGTTCGTTATAAGCTTCTGTACCTTCGTTACATCGTCATAAAATTCCTGCAAGGTTTTTCTATCTTGTCTCATATGGCTTAATTGCGTTTTAAGCATATATACAGGCCTTTTGTCACTAAATGTTAAACCTAAACGACCTAAAATAGCGTCTATATTTAATGGTGTTCCGTGACTGGTGAGAACATCGTTCGCTTTCCCTATTATTTTATTTCTAACTATGTTCACTACAGAAAAATATCCCCTTCTTTGCTTCAGGTGTTTTAAGTCTGCAGTCTTCTTTGAGTCGTTTCCCCGTTGCTCAGGTCTTAGGTCAGAGTTTTGTATCTAGGTTCTCGTGGCTGAAGGATACTTCGTCGGTGTGTTCCTTTCTGTTTTCTCCCTCCCGAATGCCTTTTAAATTGTTTTTGTTTGTATGGCTTTTAACCCACTGAATTTAATTCACTTTTAATTTAACAAACACTTTTTTAACAATTTAACGGTCCCTGCTCGGGCGCCAATTAATTTTTCAAACAAACATTTTTAATAAAAAAATATATTTTATTTAAAATGCAACTTATTACTAGTTTTACAAGTATTGATGTTGTTGTGATCGTCGTACTCTCCTCGAAGGTTCGGATAGCGGTAGCTATCAGCAGCGTCGTCGGTCATAAACCATTTGTTGGCTTGGATCATAAATTACGCAGTTTACGATGATCCCGATCTTATTTCGGGGTTGGTGTCATTTTTCATCCTGCACTTGTCTGCACTTGTTGACCCGTGTGGTCACCATGTGCAAACTTATCAAGGTAAAACTGAATATTATTCAGAAAATCCATAATGTTTTCAGCTCGTTTGTAATTTTCCTTGCAATTAAGCACAGGCAATTTTTTTTGCCTTACTAAAATCAAATTCTGCCATTGTTTGCGTGAATTATATTTATCCGTCGGAAATAAAAAAGGTTACTTAAAAAAAATATATTTTTAAATGTTAACTTTATTTTCTTTTCAACAAATAAAATATTTCAATAGTTTTTACATACATAGTTCTTACATACTACTCTGCAACTACTGGCAAATTCCTTCCGTGTTGAATCTATATATCATATCCTGATGAGTTGGTTTTCTTGTCCTCAGAGTTTATGGTAGTGTTGGTTAATTACTTTTTGTATCTTTATCTTATTTTGTTATTTGGTTGGTCATAAGATATCTGTTATGTATTTTATTTTATCTTGTTTTGTTATTATCATCTTGATTGGTTGATCATAAAATGTCTGTTATGTATTTTATCTTGTTACCTGTGGTAATCTTTACTAGGATGTTTGTAGATCATTAGCGATCTTATTTATTTTATTATTTCCTCTTATTTCCTGTTTGAGGTACAGTTGAGTGTTTATAACGTTTGTGTAATAAATCGACTCGTAGTCTATGAACAACAAAAAAACCATAAGTATCATATTGCCCTGATGGCACGAATGGCGGATAAGTAAACAAAGTGCCTTTAATGTTAGTGGGTTGATAAGTGGTCATCGACTTAGGGCCAGTTTGTTAACAGCTGATTATCTTTAATCCATGATTAGTGGAGCTGGAAAATCCTTAAATTATGTTTTTGTTAATCAAATTTTGTTTACAAAATTCAAAGTATGAGTTGCTCATCATGGATTTCACTAATCAGCCAATTTTGGTTGATTAGCGTTAGAATTAAAGCCTATGAAAGTCACATAGTAAATTTAACCCACTGTGAACAAGCTGACCCTTAGACTACCAAAAAATGTCAACTCAGCTCTATGCCGAACGAGCTATGCCACTTAGGATAGCTGGTCTTTTGCCCTTAACCCGCATCATTAGAAGTATGCTGACTTGTGATTATCGATTGTAAGTGGGGCCAAGATTCGAAGTATGGTCTTGATTTCGATAACATATAATTTCTGTATAAATAGCAACACTATTTAAAAATAAAATGCTCTTCCTAACTGAACTCCAACCAATAAAGGCCTTTCTGTTATTTTATTTTGTGAAGCTTGCGAGCTAAAAAGAATATATTTAAAGTAACTATACTTGGTAAAATTCTAAGAGCAAAACCTCGAGTGCATAAGCCAGAGGTCAGAGCTGAGGTATTCATTGAGTGCCAAACGATTTGTTTCGAAGACCCTTCACAATACAAGCAGAGTAACAGTTGGCTAGATCCCTATTGGGGGCTTCTACACTCTACAGCTCTGTTGGAGCTTGGAGGCCCGAAAGCGCTGTTGGAGGTCCCTACAGTTTTGTTAGAGGACCTACAAAATTGAATATTGAGCTGTTAGGACCCAAGAGTGGCCCCACAAACTAAACCATAGTTTAGATGTTGACCCTACTCTCTCCACAAAAGGCTTGGACATTTTTTGAAATGTCACTATAAAAAAAATTATTTTGACCGCAAAAATTAAGCAAAACATTATTTTAAAAAAATCATGTATCCAGATTTATTCCAGACGTCTTTAAAAAGAGTTTTAAGAAAGGGATTTTCGTGTTTCAATAAAAAAAATGAAAAAAAAACTAAAAAGAGAGACAATAAAAATAAATATTGCAGAGAAATTTTGATTCAAAGTTAATCTTTCTTGTTTCAACCCAAAAACTAAAAATCTTAATATGGCCATAACTTCCAAAATAAGGCTCGTAAGAGGTTGCGGTTAGCATTGTTGAACAGCTAACGGTCAGGCCTTTGCATTTCCGTTCAAAACTCAACTTTTTTTTTTTGAATCGATTTTCGAAAAAAAGCATGGACTACCCCCTTATCACTAAAAAATGCATTTTTTTACGAAAGTCTCTGGAACCCATTGAAACGTACATATATAGAAAGGTTTTGTCAAATGCAACCAGCACATCCAAAGCAAACCCTTTTATAAGGTATAGTTTTCGAGATATTTGCATTCAAAGTTATTTTTTCGAGTTATGAATGCTTGTATGACTTTGGATGCCTACAGTTCCGCAAATAAGGCTGTGACGTCATTTTCGCTGGCAAAACGCTTTGTTAGTTTTTCAAGAGCTATCCATAGCTGAAAACTAGAACTTTCTATGAGATCTGGTTGCGGAGATATCCTAATTCAAAGTCAATCCATTACAATCGATTTTTTTGAGTTTTGAAAGTTTGCATGACTTTGGATGTCTACAGTTCCACAAATAAGGCTCGGAAGGCCTTGCGATTTATTAACCGCTTAATCAGTTTTTGGAGAGCTATCCATTGCTGAAAACTAGAGCATTGTGTGGGCTCTGGTTGCAGAGAAATTTTGATTCAAAGTTAATCTTTCTTGTTTCAACCCAAAAACTAAAAATCTTAATATGGCCATAATATCCAAAATAAGGCTCGTAAGAGGTTGCGGTTAGCATTGTTGAACAGCTAACGGTCAGGCCTTTGCATTTCCGTTCAAAACTCAACTTTTTTTTTTCCAATCGATTTTCGAAAAAAGCATGGACTACCCCCTTATCACTAAAAATGCATTTTTTTACGAAAGTCTCTGGAACCCATTGAAACGTACATATATAGAAAGGTTTTGTCAAATGCAACCAGCACATCCAAAGCAAACCCTTTTATAAGGTATTGTTTTCGACATATTTGCATTCAAAGTCATTTTTTCGAGTTATGAATGCTTGTATGACTTTGGATGCCTACAGTTCCGCAAATAAGGCTGTGACGTCATTTTCGCTGGCAAAGCGCTTAGTAAGTTTTTCAAGAGCTATCCATAGCTGAAAACTAGAACTTTCTAGGAGGTCTGGTTGCGGAGATATCTTAATTCAAAGTCAATCCATTAAAATCGATTTTTTTGAGTTTTGAAAGTTTGCATGACTTTGGATGTCTACAGTTCCACAAATAAGGCTCGGAAGGCCTTGCGATTTATTAGCCGCTTAATCAGTTTTAGGAGAGCTATCCATTGCTGAAAACTAGAGCATTGTGTGGGCTCTGGTTGCAGAGAAATTTTGATTCAAAGTTAATCTTTCTTGTTTCAACCCAAAAACTAAAAATCTTAATATGGCCATAATATCCAAAATAAGGCTCGTAAGAGGTTGCGGTTAGCAATGTTGAACAGCTAACGGTCAGGCCTTTGCATTTCCGTTCAAAACTCAACTTTTTTTTTCCAATCGATTTCGAAAAAAAGCATGGACTACCCCCTTATCACTAAAAATGCATTTTTTTACGAAAGTCTCTTGAACCCATTGAAACGTACATATATAGAAAGGTTTTGTCAAATGCAACCAGCACATCCAAAGCAAACCCTTTTATAAGGTATTGTTTTCGACATATTTGCATTCAAAGTCATTTTTTCGAGTTATGAATGCTTGTATGACTTTGGATGCCTACAGTTCCGCAAATAAGGCTGTGACGTCATTTTCGCTGGCAAAACGCTTATAAGTTTTTTAAGAGCTAACCATACCTGAAAACTAGAACTTTCTATGAGATCTGGTTGCGGAGATATCCTAATTCAAAGTCAATCCATTAAAATCGATTTTTTTGAGTTTTGAAAGTTTGCATGACTTTGGATGTCTACAGTTCCACAAATAAGGCTTGGAAGGCCTTGCGATTTATTAGCCGCTTAATCAGTTTTAGGAGAGCTATCCATTGCTGAAAACTAGAGCATTGTGTGGGCTCTGGTTGCAGAGAAATTTTGATTCAAAGTTAATCTTTCTTGTTTCAACCCAAAAACTAAAAATCTTAATATGGACATAATTTCCAAAATAAAGCTCGTAAGAGGTTGCGGTTAGCATTGTTGAGCAGCTAACGGTCAGGCCTTTGTATTTCCGTTCAAAACTCAACTTTTTTTTTTCCAATCGATTTTCGAAAAAAAGCATGGACTACCCCCTTATCACTGAAAATGCATTTTTTTACGAAAGTCTCTGGAACCCATTGAAACGTACATATATAGAAGGGTTTTGTCAAATGCTACCAGCACATCCAAAGCAAACCTTTTTATAAGGTATAGTTTTCGAGATATTTGCATTCAAAGTTATTTTTTCGAGTTATGAATGCTTGTATGACTTTGGATGCCTACAGTTCCGCAAATAAGGCTGTGACGTCATTTTCGCTAGCAAAACGCTTATAAGTTTTTCAAGAGCTATCCATAGCTGAAAACTAGAACTTTCTATGAGGTCTGGTTGCGGAGATATCCTAATTCAAAGTCAATCCATTACAATCGATTTTTTTGAGTTTTGAAAGTTTGCATGACTTTGGATGTCTACAGTTCCACAAATAAGGCTCGGAAGGCCTTGCGATTTATTAACCGCTTAATCAGTTTTTGGAGAGCTATCCATTGCTGAAAACTAGAGCATTGTGTGGGCTCTGGTTGCAGAGAAATTTTGATTCAAAGTTAATCTTTCTTGTTTCAACCCAAAAACTAAAAATCTTAATATGGCCATAATATCCAAAATAAGGCTCGTAAGAGGTTGCGGTTAGCATTGTTGAACAGCTAACGGTCAGGCCTTTGCATTTCCGTTCAAAACTCAACTTTTTTTTCCAATCGATTTTCGAAAAAAAGCATGGACTACCCCCTTATCACTAAAAATGCATTTTTTTACGAAAGTCTCTTGAACCCATTGAAACGTACATATATAGAAAGGTTTTGTCAAATGCAACCAGCACATCCAAAGCAAACCCTTTTATAAGGTATTGTTTTCGACATATTTGCATTCAAAGTCATTTTTTCGAGTTATGAATGCTTGTATGACTTTGGATGCCTACAGTTCCGCAAATAAGGCTGTGACGTCATTTTCGCTGGCAAAACGCTTTGTTAGTTTTTCAAGAGCTATCCATAGCTGAAAACTAGAACTTTCTATGAGATCTGGTTGCGGAGATATCCTTATTCAAAGTCAATCCATTAAAATCGATTTTTTTGAGTTTTGAAAGTTTGCATGACTTTGGATGTCTACAGTTCCACAAATAAGGCTCGGAAGGCCTTGCGATTTATTAGCCGCTTAATCAGTTTTAGGAGAGCTATCCATTGCTGAAAACTAGAGCATTGTGTGGGCTCTGGTTGCAGAGAAATTTTGATTCAAAGTTAATCTTTCTTGTTTCAACCCAAAAACTAAAAATCTTAATATGGCCATAATATCCAAAATAAGGCTCGTAAGAGGTTGCGGTTAGCATTGTTGAACAGCTAACGGTCAGGCCTTTGTATTTCAAAAGTCAACTTTTTTTTTTCCAATCGATTTTCGAAAAAAAGCATGGACTACCCCCTTATCACTGAAAATGCATTTTTTTACGAAAGTCTCTGAAACCCATTGAAACGTACATATATAGAAAGGTTTTGTCAAATGCTACGAGCACATCCAAAGCAAACCCTTTTATAAGGTATAGTTTTCGAGATATTTGCATTCAAAGTTATTTTTTCGAGTTATGAATGCGTGTATGACTTTGGATGCCTACAGTTCCGCAAATAAGGCTGTGCCGTCATTTTCGCTGGCAAAACGCTTATAAGTTTTTCAAGAGCTATCCATAGCTGAAAACTCAAAGTTTCTATGAGGTCTGGTTGCGGAGATATCCTAATTCAAAGTCAATCCATTAAAATCGATATTTTTGAGTTTTGAAAGTTTGCATGACTTTGGATGTCTACAGTTCCACAAATAAGGCTCGGAAGGCCTTGCGATTTATTAACCGCTTAATCAGTTTTTGGAGAGCTATCCATTGCTGAAAACTAGAGCATTGTGTGGGCTCTGGTTGCAGAGAAATTTTGATTCAAAGTTAATCTTTCTTGTTTCAACCCAAAAACTAAAAATCTTAATATGGACATAATTTCCAAAATAAGGCTCGTAAGAGGTTGCGGTTAGCATTGTTGAGCAGCTAACGGTCAGGCCTTTGTATTTCCTCAACTTTTTTTTTTCCCAGCACATCCAAAGCAAACCCTTTTATAAGGTATAGTTTTCGAGATATTTGCATTCAAAGTTATTTTTTCGAGTTATGAATGCTTGTATGACTTTGGATGCCTACAGTTCCGCAAATTAGGCTGTGACGTCATTTTTGCTGGCAAAACGCTTTATAAGTTTTTCAAGAGCTATCCATAGCTGAAAACTAGAACTTTCTATGAGGTCTGGTTGCGGAGATATCCTAATTCAAAGTCAATCCATTAAAATTGATTTTTTTGAGTTTTGAAAGTTTACATGACTTTGGATGTCTACAGTTCCACAAATAAGGCTCGGAAGGCCTTGCGATTTATTAACCGCTTAATCAGTTTTTGGAGAGCTATCCATTGCTGAAAACTAGAGCATTGTGTGGGCTCTGGTTGCAGAGAGATTTTGATTCAAAGTTAATCTTTCTTGTTTCAACCCAAAAACTAAAAATCTTAATATGGCCATAATTTCCAAAATAAGGCTCGTAAGAGGTTGCGGTTAGCATTGTTGAACAGCTAACGGTCAGGCCTTTGCATTTCCGTTCAAAACTCAACTTTTGTTTCCAATAGATTTTCGAAAAAAAGCATGGACTACCCCCTTATCACTAAAAATGCATTTTTTTACGAAAGTCTCTGGAACCCATTGAAACGTACATATATAGAAAGGTTTTGTCAAATGCAACCAGCACATCCAAAGCAAACCCTTTTATAAGGTATAGTTTTCGACATATTTGCATTCAAAGTCATTTTTTCGAGTTATGAATGCTTGTATGACTTTGGATGCCTACAGTTCCGCAAATAAGGCCGTGACGTCATTTTCGCTGGCAAAACGCTTTGTTAGTTTTTCAAGAGCTATCCATAGCTGAAAACTAGAACTTTCTATGAGATCTGGTTGCGGAGATATCCTTATTCAAAGTCAATCCATTAAAATCGATTTTTTTGAGTTTTGAAAGTTTGCATGACTTTGGATGTCTACAGTTCCACAAATAAGGCTCGGAAGGCCTTGCGATTTATTAGCCGCTTAATCAGTTTTAGGAGAGCTATCCATTGCTGAAAACTAGAGCATTGTGTGGGCTCTGGTTGCAGAGAAATTTTGATTCAAAGTTAATCTTTCTTGTTTCAACCCAAAAACTAAAAATCTTAATATGGCCATAATATCCAAAATAAGGCTCGTAAGAGGTTGCGGTTAGCAATGTTGAACAGCTAACGGTCAGGCCTTTGCATTTCCGTTCAAAACTCAACTTTTTTTTTCCAATCGATTTTCGAAAAAAAGCATGGACTACCCCCTTATCACTAAAAATGCATTTTTTTACGAAAGTCTCTTGAACCCATTGAAACGTACATATATAGAAAGGTTTTGTCAAATGCAACCAGCACATCCAAAGCAAACCCTTTTATAAGGTATTGTTTTCGACATATTTGCATTCAAAGTCATTTTTTCGAGTTATGAATGCTTGTATGACTTTGGATGCCTACAGTTCCGCAAATAAGGCTGTGACGTCATTTTCGCTGGCAAAACGCTTATAAGTTTTTCAAGAGCTATCCATAGCTGAAAACTAGAACTTTCTATGAGGTCTGGTTGCGGAGATATCCTAATTCAAAGTCAATCCATTAAAATCGATTTTTTTGAGTTTTGAAAGTTTGCATGACTTTGGATGTCTACAGTTCCACAAATAAGGCTCAGAAGGCCTTGCGATTTATTAACTGCTTAATCAGTTTTTGGAGAGCTATCCATTGCTGAAAACTAGAGCATTGTGTGGGCTCTGGTTGCAGAGAAATTTTGATTCAAAGTTAATCTTTCTTGTTTCAACCCAAAAACTAAAAATCTTAATATGGACATAATTTCCAAAATAAAGCTCGTAAGAGGTTGCGGTTAGCATTGTTGAGCAGCTAACGGTCAGGCCTTTGCATTTCCGTTCAAAACTCATTTTTTTTTTCCAATCGATTTTCGAAAAAAAGCATAGACTACCCCCTTATCACTAAAAATGCATTTTTTTACGAAAGTCTCTGGAACCCATTGAAACGTACATATATAGAAAGGTTTTGTCAAATGCAACCAGCACATCCAAAGCAAACCCTTTTATAAGGTATTGTTTTCGACATATTTGCATTCAAAGTCATTTTTTCGAGTTATGAATGCTTGTATGACTTTGGATGCCTACAGTTCCGCAAATAAGGCTGTGACGTCATTTTCGCTGGCAAAACGCTTTATAAGTCTTCCAAGAGCTATCCATAGCTGAAAACTAGAACTTTCTATGAGGTCTGGTTGCGGAGATATCCTAATTCAAAGTCAATCCATTAAAATCGATTTTTTTGAGTTTTGAAAGTTTGCATGACTTTGGATGTCTACAGTTCCACAAATAAGGCTCGGAAGGCCTTGCGATTTATTAACCGCTTAATCAGTTTTTGGAGAGCTATCTATTGCTGAAAACTACCCCCTTATCACTAAAAATGCATTTTTTTACGAAAGTCTCTGGAACCCATTGAAACGTACATATATAGAAAGGTTTTGTCAAATGCAACCAGCACATCCAAAGCAAACCCTTTTATAAGGTATTGTTTTCGACATATTTGCATTCAAAGTCATTTTTTCGAGTTATGAATGCTTGTATGACTTTGGATGCCTACAGTTCCGCAAATAAGGCTGTGACGTCATTTTCGCTGGCAAAACGCTTTATAAGTCTTCCAAGAGCTATCCATAGCTGAAAACTAGAACTTTCTATGAGGTCTGGTTGCGGAGATATCCTAATTCAAAGTCAATCCATTAAAATCGATTTTTTTGAGTTTTGAAAGTTTGCATGACTTTGGATGTCTACAGTTCCACAAATAAGGCTCGGAAGGCCTTGCGATTTATTAACCGCTTAATCAGTTTTTGGAGAGCTATCTATTGCTGAAAACTAGAGCATTGTGTGGGCTCTGGTTGCAGAGAAATTTTGATTCAAAGTTAATCTTTCTTGTTTCAACCCAAAAACTAAAAATCTTAATATGGCCATAATATCCAAAATAAGGCTCGTAAGAGGTTGCGGTTAGCATTGTTGAACAGCTAACGGTCAGGCCTTTGCATTTCCGTTCAAAACTCAATTTCTTTTCCAATCGATTTTCGAAAAAAAGCATGGACTACCCCCTTATCACTAAAAAATGCATTTTTTTACGAAAGTCTCTGGAACCCATTGAAACGTACATATGTAGAAAGGTTTTGTCAAATGCAACCAGCACATCCAAAGCAAACCCTTTTATAAGGTATAGTTTTCGAGATATTTGCATTCAAAGTTATTTTTTCGAGTTATGAATGCTTGTATGACTTTGGATGCCTACAGTTCCGCAAATAAGGCTGTGACGTCATTTTCGCTGGCAAAACGCTTTATAAGTCTTTCAAGAGCTATGCATAACTGAAAACTAGAACTTTCTATGAGGTCTGGTTGCGGAGATATCCTAATTCAAAGTCAATCCATTAAAATCGATTTTTTTGAGTTTTGAAAGTTTGCATGACTTTGGATGTCTACAGTTCCACAAATAAGGCTCGGAAGGCCTTGCGATTTATAAACTGCTTAATCAGTTTTTGGAGAGCTATCCATTGCTGAAAACTAGAGCATTGTGTGGGCTCTGGTTGCAGAGAAATTTTGATTCAAAGTTAATCTTTCTTGTTTCAACCCAAAAACTAAAAATCTTAATATGGCCATAACTTCCAAAATAAGGCTCGTAAGAGGTTGCGGTTAGCATTGTTGAACAGCTAACGGTCAGGCCTTTGCATTTCCGTTCAAAACCCAACTTTTTGTTTTCCAATCGATTTTCGAAAAAAGCATGGACTACCCCCTTATCACTGAAAATGCATTTTTTTACGAAAGTCTCTGGAACCCATTGAAACGTACATATATAGAAGGGTTTTGTCAAATGCTACCAGCACATCCAAAGCAAACCTTTTTATAAGGTATAGTTTTCGAGATATTTGCATTCAAAGTTATTTTTTCGAGTTATGAATGCTTGTATGACTTTGGATGCCTACAGTTCCGCAAATAAGGCTGTGACGTCATTTTCGCTGGCAAAACGCTTATAAGTTTTTTAAGAGCTATCCATAGCTGAAAACTAGAACTTTCTATGAGGTCTGGTTGCGGAGATATCCTAATTCAAAGTCAATCCATTACAATCGATTTTTTTGAGTTTTGAAAGTTTGCATGACTTTGGATGTCTACAGTTCCACAAATAAGGCTCGGAAGGCCTTGCGATTTATTAACCGCTTAATCAGTTTTTGGAGAGCTATCCATTGCTGAAAACTAGAGCATTGTGTGGGCTCTGGTTGCAGAGAAATTTTGATTCAAAGTTAATCTTTCTTGTTTCAACCCAAAAACTAAAAATCTTAATATGGCCATAACTTCCAAAATAAGGCTCGTAAGAGGTTGCGGTTAGCATTGTTGAACAGCTAACGGTCAGGCCTTTGCATTTCCGTTCAAAACCCAACTTTTTGTTTTCCAATCGATTTTCGAAAAAAGCATGGACTACCCCCTTATCACTAAAAATTAATTTTTTTACGAAAGTCTCTGGAACCCATTGAAACGTACATATATAGAAAGGTTTTGTCAAATGCAACCAGCACATCCAAAGCAAACCCTTTTATAAGGTATAGTTTTCGAGATATTTGCATTCAAAGTTATTTTTTCGAGTTATGAATGCTTTGGATGCCTACAGTTCCGCAAATAAGGCTGTGACGTCATTTTCGCTGGCAAAACGCTTCATTAATTTTTCAAGAGCTATCCATAGCTGAAAACAAGAACTTTCTATGAGGTCTGGTTGCGGAGATATCCTAATTCAAAGTCAATCCATTAAAATCGATTTTTTTGAGTTTTGAAAGTTTGCATGACTTTGGATGTCTACAGTTCCACAAATGAGGCTCGGAAGGCCTTGCGATTTATTAACTGCTTAATCAGTTTTTGGAGAGCTATCCATTGCTGAAAACTAGAGCATTGTGTGGGCTCTGGTTGCAGAGAAATTTCGATTCAAAGTTAATCTTTCTTGTTTCAACCCAAAAACTAAAAATCTTAATATGGACATAATTTCCAAAATAAGGCTCGTAAGAGGTTGCGGTTAGCATTGTTGAGTAGCTAACGGTCAGGCCTTTGTATTTCCGTTCAAAACTCAACTTTTTTTTTTCCAATCGATTTTCGAAAAAAAGCATGGACTACCCCCTTATCACTGAAAATGCATTTTTTTACGAAAGTCTCTGGAACCCATTGAAACGTACATATATAGAAGGGTTTTGTCAAATGCTACCAGCACATCCAAAGCAAACCTTTTTATAAGGTATAGTTTTCGAGATATTTGCATTCAAAGTTATTTTTTCGAGTTATGAATGCTTGTATGACTTTGGATGCCTACAGTTCCGCAAATAAGGCTGTGACGTCATTTTCGCTGGCAAAACGCTTATAAGTTTTTCAAGAGCTATCCATAGCTGAAAACTAGAACTTTCTATGAGGTCTGGTTGCGGAGATATCCTAATTCAAAGTCAATCCATTACAATCGATTTTTTTGAGTTTTGAAAGTTTGCATGACTTTGGATGTCTACAGTTCCACAAATAAGGCTCGGAAGGCCTTGCGATTTATTAACCGCTTAATCAGTTTTTGGAGAGCTATCCATTGCTGAAAACTAGAGCATTGTGTGGGCTCTGGTTGCAGAGAAATTTTGATTCAAAGTTAATCTTTCTTGTTTCAACCCAAAAACTAAAAATCTTAATATGGCCATAACTTCCAAAATAAGGCTCGTAAGAGGTTGCGGTTAGCATTGTTGAACAGCTAACGGTCAGGCCTTTGCATTTCCGTTCAAAACCCAACTTTTTGTTTTCCAATCGATTTTCGAAAAAAGCATGGACTACCCCCTTATCACTAAAAATTAATTTTTTTACGAAAGTCTCTGGAACCCATTGAAACGTACATATATAGAAAGGTTTTGTCAAATGCAACCAGCACATCCAAAGCAAACCCTTTTATAAGGTATAGTTTTCGAGATATTTGCATTCAAAGTTATTTTTTCGAGTTATGAATGCTTTGGATGCCTACAGTTCCGCAAATAAGGCTGTGACGTCATTTTCGCTGGCAAAACGCTTCATTAATTTTTCAAGAGCTATCCATAGCTGAAAACAAGAACTTTCTATGAGGTCTGGTTGCGGAGATATCCTAATTCAAAGTCAATCCATTAAAATCGATTTTTTTGAGTTTTGAAAGTTTGCATGACTTTGGATGTCTACAGTTCCACAAATGAGGCTCGGAAGGCCTTGCGATTTATAAACTGCTTAATCAGTTTTTGGAGAGCTATCCATTGCTGAAAACTAGAGCATTGTGTGGGCTCTGGTTGCAGAGAAATTTTGATTCAAAGTTAATCTTTCTTGTTTCAACCCAAAAACTAAAAATCTTAATATGGACATAATTTCCAAAATAAGGCTCGTAAGAGGTTGCGGTTAGCATTGTTGAGTAGCTAACGGTCAGGCCTTTGTATTTCCGTTCAAAACTCAACTTTTTTTTTTCCAATCGATTTTCGAAAAAAAGCATGGACTACCCCCTTATCACTGAAAATGCATTTTTTTACGAAAGTCTCTGGAACCCATTGAAACGTACATATATAGAAGGGTTTTGTCAAATGCTACCAGCACATCCAAAGCAAACCTTTTTATAAGGTATAGTTTTCGAGATATTTGCATTCAAAGTTATTTTTTCGAGTTATGAATGCTTGTATGACTTTGGATGCCTACAGTTCCGCAAATAAGGCTGTGACGTCATTTTCGCTGGCAAAACGCTTTGTTAGTTTTTCAAGAGCTATCCATAGCTGAAAACTAGAACTTTTTATGAGATCTGGTTGCGGAGATATCCTTATTCAAAGTCAATCCATTAAAATCGATTTTTTTGAGTTTTGAAAGTTTGCATGACTTTGGATGTCTACAGTTCCACAAATAAGGCTCGGAAGGCCTTGCGATTTATTAGCCGCTTAATCAGTTTTAGGAGAGCTATCCATTGCTGAAAACTAGAGCATTGTGTGGGCTCTGCTTGCAGAGAAATTTTGATTCAAAGTTAATCTTTCTTGTTTCAACCCAAAAACTAAAAATCTTAATATGGCCATAACTTCCAAAATAAGGCTCGTAAGAGGTTGCGGTTAGCATTGTTGAACAGCTAACGGTCAGGCCTTTGCATTTCAGTTCAAAACCCAACTTTTTGTTTTCCAATCGATTTTCGAAAAAAGCATGGACTACCCCCTTATCACTAAAAATTAATTTTTTTACGAAAGTCTCTGGAACCCATTGAAACGTACATATATAGAAAGGTTTTGTCAAATGCAACCAGCACATCCAAAGCAAACCCTTTTATAAGGTATAGTTTTCGAGATATTTGCATTCAAAGTTATTTTTTCGAGTTATGAATGCTTGTATGATTTTGGATGCCTACAGTTCCGCAAATAAGGCTGTGGCGTCATTTTCGCTGGCAAAACGCTTATAAGTTTTTCAAGAGCTATCCATAGCTGAAAACTAGAACTTTCTATGAGGTCTGGTTGCGGAGATATCCTAATTCAAAGTCAATCCATTACAATCGATTTTTTTGAGTTTTGAAAGTTTGCATGACTTTGGATGTCTACAGTTCCACAAATAAGGCTCGGAAGGCCTTGCGATTTATTAACCGCTTAATCAGTTTTTGGAGAGCTATCCATTGCTGAAAACTAGAGCATTGTGTGGGCTCTGGTTGCAGAGAAATTTTGATTCAAAGTTAATCTTTCTTGTTTCAACCCAAAAACTAAAAATTTTAATATGGCCATAATATCCAAAATAAGGCTCGTAAGAGGTTGCGGTTAGCATTGTTGAACAGCTAACGGTCAGGCCTTTGCATTTCCGTTCAAAACTCATTTTTTTTTTCCAATCGATTTTCGAAAAAAAGCATAGACTACCCCCTTATCACTAAAAATGCATTTTTTTACGAAAGTCTCTGGAACCCATTGAAACGTACATATATAGAAAGGTTTTGTCAAATGCAACCAGCACATCCAAAGCAAACCCTTTTATAAGGTATTGTTTTCGACATATTTGCATTCAAAGTCATTTTTTCGAGTTATGAATGCTTGTATGACTTTGGATGCCTACAGTTCCGCAAATAAGGCTGTGACGTCATTTTCGCTGGCAAAACGCTTTATAAGTCTTCCAAGAGCTATCCATAGCTGAAAACTAGAACTTTCTATGAGGTCTGGTTGCGGAGATATCCTAATTCAAAGTCAATCCATTAAAATCGATTTTTTTGAGTTTTGAAAGTTTGCATGACTTTGGATGTCTACAGTTCCACAAATAAGGCTCGGAAGGCCTTGCGATTTATTAACCGCTTAATCAGTTTTTGGAGAGCTATCTATTGCTGAAAACTAGAGCATTGTGTGGGCTCTGGTTGCAGAGAAATTTTGATTCAAAGTTAATCTTTCTTGTTTCAACCCAAAAACTAAAAATCTTAATATGGCCATAATATCCAAAATAAGGCTCGTAAGAGGTTGCGGTAAGCATTGTTGAACAGCTAACGGTCAGGCCTTTGCATTTCCGTTCAAAACTCAATTTTTTTTCCAATCGATTTTCGAAAAAAAGCATGGACTACCCCCTTATCACTAAAAAATGCATTTTTTTACGAAAGTCTCTGGAACCCATTGAAACGTACATATGTAGAAAGGTTTTGTCAAATGCAACCAGCACATCCAAAGCAAACCCTTTTATAAGGTATAGTTTTCGAGACATTTGCATTCAAAGTTATTTTTTCGAGTTATGAATGCTTGTATGACTTTGGATGCCTACAGTTCCGCAAATAAGGCTGTGACGTCATTTTCGCTGGCAAAACGCTTTATAAGTCTTTCAAGAGCTATCCATAACTGAAAACTAGAACTTTCTATGAGGTCTGGTTGCGGAGATATCCTAATTCAAAGTCAATCCATTAAAATCGATTTTTTTGAGTTTTGAAAGTTTGCATGACTTTGGATGTCTACAGTTCCACAAATAAGGCTCGGAAGGCCTTGCGATTTATAAACTGCTTAATCAGTTTTTGGAGAGCTATCCATTGCTGAAAACTAGAGCATTGTGTGGGCTCTGGTTGCAGAGAAATTTTGATTCAAAGTTAATCTTTCTTGTTTCAACCCAAAAACTAAAAATCTTAATATGGCCATAATTTCCAAAATAAGGCTCGTAAGAGGTTGCGGTTAGCATTGTTGAACAGCTAACGGTCAGGCCTTTGCATTTCCGTTCAAAACTCAACTTTTTTTTTTCCAATCGATTTTCGAAAAAAAGCATGGGCTACCCCCTTATCACTAAAAATGCATTTTTTTACGAAAGTCTCTGGAACCCATTGAAACGTACATATGTAGAAAGGTTTTGTCAAATGCAACCAGCACATCCAAAGCAAACCCTTTTATAAGGTAAAGTTTTCGAGATATTTGCATTCAAAGTTATTTTTTCGAGTTATGAATGCTTGTATGACTTTGGATGCCTACAGTTCCGCAAATAAGGCCGTGACGTCATTTTCGCTGGCAAAACGCTTTGTTAGTTTTTCAAGAGCTATCCATAGCTGAAAACTAGAACTTTTTATGAGATCTGGTTGCGGAGATATCCTTATTCAAAGTCAATCCATTAAAATCGATTTTTTTGAGTTTTGAAAGTTTGCATGACTTTGGATGTCTACAGTTCCACAAATAAGGCTCGGAAGGCCTTGCGATTTATTAACTGCTTAATCAGTTTTTGGAGAGCTATCCATTGCTGAAAACTAGAGCATTGTGTGGGCTCTGGTTGCAGAGAAATTTTGATTCAAAGTTAATCTTTCTTGTTTCAACCCAAAAACTAAAAATCTTAATATGGACATAATTTCCAAAATAAGGCTCGTAAGAGGTTGCGGTTAGCATTGTTGAGTAGCTAACGGTCAGGCCTTTGTATTTCCGTTCAAAACTCAACTTTTGTTTTTCCAATCGATTTTCGAAAAAAAGCATGGACTACCCCCTTATCACTGAAAATGCATTTTTTTACGAAAGTCTCTGGAACCCATTGAAACGTACATATATAGAAGGGTTTTGTCAAATGCTACCAGCACATCCAAAGCAAACCTTTTTATAAGGTATAGTTTTCGAGATATTTGCATTCAAAGTTATTTTTTCGAGTTATGAATGCTTGTATGACTTTGGATGCCTACAGTTCCGCAAATAAGGCTGTGACGTCATTTTCGCTGGCAAAACGCTTATAAGTTTTTCAAGAGCTATCCATAGCTGAAAACTAGAACTTTCTATGAGGTCTGGTTGCGGAGATATCCTAATTCAAAGTCAATCCATTACAATCGATTTTTTTGAGTTTTGAAAGTTTGCATGACTTTGGATGTCTACAGTTCCACAAATAAGGCTCGGAAGGCCTTGCGATTTATTAACCGCTTAATCAGTTTTTGGAGAGCTATCCATTGCTGAAAACTAGAGCATTGTGTGGGCTCTGGTTGCAGAGAAATTTTGATTCAAAGTTAATCTTTCTTGTTTCAACCCAAAAACTAAAAATCTTAATATGGCCATAACTTCCAAAATAAGGCTCGTAAGAGGTTGCGGTTAGCATTGTTGAACAGCTAACGGTCAGGCCTTTGCATTTCCGTTCAAAACCCAACTTTTTGTTTTCCAATCGATTTTCGAAAAAAGCATGGACTACCCCCTTATCACTAAAAATTAATTTTTTTACGAAAGTTTCTGGAACCCATTGAAACGTACATATATAGAAAGGTTTTGTCAAATGCAACCAGCACATCCAAAGCAAACCCTTTTATAAGGTATAGTTTTCGAGATATTTGCATTCAAAGTTATTTTTTCGAGTTATGAATGCTTTGGATGCCTACAGTTCCGCAAATAAGGCTGTGACGTCATTTTCGCTGGCAAAACGCTTCATTAATTTTTCAAGAGCTATCCATAGCTGAAAACAAGAACTTTCTATGAGGTCTGGTTGCGGAGATATCCTAATTCAAAGTCAATCCATTACAATCGATTTTTTTGAGTTTTGAAAGTTTGCATGACTTTGGATGTCTACAGTTCCACAAATAAGGCTCGGAAGGCCTTGCGATTTATTAACCGCTTAATCAGTTTTTGGAGAGCTATCCATTGCTGAAAACTAGAGCATTGTGTGGGCTCTGGTTGCAGAGAAATTTTGATTCAAAGTTAATCTTTCTTGTTTCAACCCAAAAACTAAAAATCTTAATATGGACATAATTTCCAAAATAAAGCTCGTAAGAGGTTGCGGTTAGCATTGTTGAGCAGCTAACGGTCAGGCCTTTGTATTTCCGTTCAAAACTCAACTTTTTTTTTCCAATCGATTTTCGAAAAAAAGCATGGACTACCCCCTTATCACTGAAAATGCATTTTTTTACGAAAGTCTCTGGAACCCATTGAAACGTACATATATAGAAGGGTTTTGTCAAATGCTACCAGCACATCCAAAGCAAACCTTTTTATAAGGTATAGTTTTCGAGATATTTGCATTCAAAGTTATTTTTTCGAGTTATGAATGCTTGTATGACTTTGGATGCCTACAGTTCCGCAAATAAGGCTGTGACGTCATTTTCGCTGGCAAAACGCTTATAAGTTTTTCAAGAGCTATCCATAGCTGAAAACTAGAACTTTCTATGAGGTCTGGTTGCGGAGATATCCTAATTCAAAGTCAATCCATTACAATCGATTTTTTTGAGTTTTGAAAGTTTGCATGACTTTGGATGTCTACAGTTCCACAAATAAGGCTCGGAAGGCCTTGCGATTTATTAACCGCTTAATCAGTTTTTGGAGAGCTATCTATTGCTGAAAACTAGAGCATTGTGTGGGCTCTGGTTGCAGAGAAATTTTGATTCAAAGTTAATCTTTCTTGTTTCAACCCAAAAACTAAAAATCTTAATATGGCCATAATATCCAAAATAAGGCTCGTAAGAGGTTGCGGTTAGCATTGTTGAACAGCTAACGGTCAGGCCTTTGCATTTCCGTTCAAAACTCAATTTTTTTTCCAATCGATTTTCGAAAAAAAGCATGGACTACCCCCTTATCACTAAAAAATGCATTTTTTTACGAAAGTCTCTGGAACCCATTGAAACGTACATATGTAGAAAGGTTTTGTCAAATGCAACCAGCACATCCAAAGCAAACCCTTTTATAAGGTATAGTTTTCGAGATATTTGCATTCAAAGTTATTTTTTCGAGTTATGAATGCTTGTATGACTTTGGATGCCTACAGTTCCGCAAATAAGGCTGTGACGTCATTTTCGCTGGCAAAACGCTTCATAAGTCTTTCAAGAGCTATCCATAACTGAAAACTAGAACTTTCTATGAGGTCTGGTTGCGGAGATATCCTAATTCAAAGTCAATCCATTAAAATCGATTTTTTTGAGTTTTGAAAGTTTGCATGACTTTGGATGTCTACAGTTCCACAAATAAGGCTCGGAAGGCCTTGCGATTTATAAACTGCTTAATCAGTTTTTGGAGAGCTATCCATTGCTGAAAACTAGAGCATTGTGTGGGCTCTGGTTGCAGAGAAATTTTGATTCAAAGTTAATCTTTCTTGTTTCAACCCAAAAACTAAAAATCTTAATATGGCCATAATTTCCAAAATAAGGCTCGTAAGAGGTTGCGGTTAGCATTGTTGAACAGCTAACGGTCAGGCCTTTGCATTTCCGTTCAAAACTCAACTTTTTTTTTTCCAATCGATTTTCGAAAAAAAGCATGGGCTACCCCCTTATCACTTAAAATGCATTTTTTTACGAAAGTCTCTGGAACCCATTGAAACGTACATATGTAGAAAGGTTTTGTCAAATGCAACCAGCACATCCAAAGCAAACCCTTTTATAAGGTAAAGTTTTCGAGATATTTGCATTCAAAGTTATTTTTTCGAGTTATGAATGCTTGTATGACTTTGGATGCCTACAGTTCCGCAAATAAGGCTGTGACGTCATTTTCGCTGGCAAAACGCTTATAAGTTTTTCAAGAGCTATCCATAGCTGAAAACTAGAACTTTCTATGAGGTCTGGTTGCGGAGATATCCTAATTCAAAGTCAATCCATTACAATCGATTTTTTTGAGTTTTGAAAGTTTGCATGACTTTGGATGTCTACAGTTCCACAAATAAGGCTCGGAAGGCCTTGCGATTTATTAACCGCTTAATCAGTTTTTGGAGAGCTATCCATTGCTGAAAACTAGAGCATTGTGTGGGCTCTGGTTGCAGAGAAATTTTGATTCAAAGTTAATCTTTCTTGTTTCAACCCAAAAACTAAAAATCTTAATATGGCCATAACTTCCAAAATAAGGCTCGTAAGAGGTTGCGGTTAGCATTGTTGAACAGCTAACGGTCAGGCCTTTGCATTGCCGTTCAAAACCCAACTTTTTGTTTTCCAATCGATTTTCGAAAAAAGCATGGACTACCCCCTTATCACTAAAAATTAATTTTTTTACGAAAGTTTCTGGAACCCATTGAAACGTACATATATAGAAAGGTTTTGTCAAATGCAACCAGCACATCCAAAGCAAACCCTTTTATAAGGTATAGTTTTCGAGATATTTGCATTCAAAGTTATTTTTTCGAGTTATGAATGCTTTGGATGCCTACAGTTCCGCAAATAAGGCTGTGACGTCATTTTCGCTGGCAAAACGCTGCATTAATTTTTCAAGAGCTATCCATAGCTGAAAACAAGAACTTTCTATGAGGTCTGGTTGCGGAGATATCCTAATTCAAAGTCAATCCATTAAAATCGATTTATTTGAGTTTTGAAAGTTTGCATGACTTTGGATGTCTACAGTTCCACAAATAAGGCTCAGAAGGCCTTGCGATTTATTAACTGCTTAATCAGTTTTTGGAGAGCTATCCATTGCTGAAAACTAGAGCATTGTGTGGGCTCTGGTTGCAGAGAAATTTTGATTCAAAGTTAATCTTTCTTGTTTCAACCCAAAAACTAAAAATCTTAATATGGACATAATTTCCAAAATAAAGCTCGTAAGAGGTTGCGGTTAGCATTGTTGAGCAGCTAACGGTCAGGCCTTTGTATTTCCGTTCAAAACTCAACTTTTTTTTTTCCAATCGATTTTCGAAAAAAAGCATGGACTACCCCCTTATCACTGAAAATGCATTTTTTTACGAAAGTCTCTGGAACCCATTGAAACGTACATATATAGAAGGGTTTTGTCAAATGCTACCAGCACATCCAAAGCAAACCTTTTTATAAGGTATAGTTTTCGAGATATTTGCATTCAAAGTTATTTTTTCGAGTTATGAATGCTTGTATGACTTTGGATGCCTACAGTTCCGCAAATAAGGCTGTGACGTCATTTTCGCTGGCAAAACGCTGCATTAATTTTTCAAGAGCTATCCATAGCTGAAAACAAGAACTTTCTATGAGGTCTGGTTGCGGAGATATCCTAATTCAAAGTCAATCCATTAAAATCGATTTATTTGAGTTTTGAAAGTTTGCATGACTTTGGATGTCTACAGTTCCACAAATAAGGCTCAGAAGGCCTTGCGATTTATTAACTGCTTAATCAGTTTTTGGAGAGCTATCCATTGCTGAAAACTAGAGCATTGTGTGGGCTCTGGTTGCAGAGAAATTTTGATTCAAAGTTAATCTTTCTTGTTTCAACCCAAAAACTAAAAATCTTAATATGGACATAATTTCCAAAATAAAGCTCGTAAGAGGTTGCGGTTAGCATTGTTGAGCAGCTAACGGTCAGGCCTTTGTATTTCCGTTCAAAACTCAACTTTTTTTTTTCCAATCGATTTTCGAAAAAAAGCATGGACTACCCCCTTATCACTGAAAATGCATTTTTTTACGAAAGTCTCTGGAACCCATTGAAACGTACATATATAGAAGGGTTTTGTCAAATGCTACCAGCACATCCAAAGCAAACCCTTTTATAAGGTATAGTTTTCGAGATATTTGCATTCAAAGTTATTTTTTCGAGTTATGAATGCTTGTATGACTTTGGATGCCTACAGTTCCGCAAATAAGGCTGTGACGTCATTTTCGCTGGCAAAACGCTTATAAGTTTTTCAAGAGCTATCCATAGCTGAAAACTAGAACTTTCTATGAGGTCTGGTTGCGGAGATATCCTAATTCAAAGTCAATCCATTACAATCGATTTTTTTGAGTTTTGAAAGTTTGCATGACTTTGGATGTCTACAGTTCCACAAATAAGGCTCGGAAGGCCTTGCGATTTATTAACCGCTTAATCAGTTTTTGGAGAGCTATCCATTGCTGAAAACTAGAGCATTGTGTGGGCTCTGGTTGCAGAGAAATTTTGATTCAAAGTTAATCTTTCTTGTTTCAACCCAAAAACTAAAAATCTTAATATGGCCATAACTTCCAAAATAAGGCTCGTAAGAGGTTGCGGTTAGCATTGTTGAACAGCTAACGGTCAGGCCTTTGCATTTCCGTTCAAAACCCAACTTTTTGTTTTCCAATCGATTTTCGAAAAAAGCATGGACTACCCCCTTATCACTAAAAATTAATTTTTTTACGAAAGTTTCTGGAACCCATTGAAACGTACATATATAGAAAGGTTTTGTCAAATGCAACCAGCACATCCAAAGCAAACCCTTTTATAAGGTATAGTTTTCGAGATATTTGCATTCAAAGTTATTTTTTCGAGTTATGAATGCTTTGGATGCCTACAGTTCCGCAAATAAGGCTGTGACGTCATTTTCGCTGGCAAAACGCTTCATTAATTTTTCAAGAGCTATCCATAGCTGAAAACAAGAACTTTCTATGAGGTCTGGTTGCGGAGATATCCTAATTCAAAGTCAATCCATTAAAATCGATTTATTTGAGTTTTGAAAGTTTGCATGACTTTGGATGTCTACAGTTCCACAAATGAGGCTCGGAAGGCCTTGCGATTTATTAACTGCTTAATCAGTTTTTGGAGGGCTATCCATTGCTGAAAACTAGAGCATTGTGTGGGCTCTGGTTGCAGAGAAATTTTGATTCAAAGTTAATCTTTCTTGTTTCAACCCAAAAACTAAAAATCTTAATATGGACATAATTTCCAAAATAAGGCTCGTAAGAGGTTGCGGTTAGCATTGTTGAGTAGCTAACGGTCAGGCCTTTGTATTTCCGTTCAAAACTCAACTTTTTTTTTTCCAATCGATTTTCGAAAAAAAGCATGGACTACCCCCTTATCACTGAAAATGCATTTTTTTACGAAAGTCTCTGGAACCCATTGAAACGTACATATATAGAAGGGTTTTGTCAAATGCTACCAGCACATCCAAAGCAAACCTTTTTATAAGGTATAGTTTTCGAGATATTTGCATTCAAAGTTATTTTTTCGAGTTATGAATGCTTGTATGACTTTGGATGCCTACAGTTCCGCAAATAAGGCTGTGACGTCATTTTCGCTGGCAAAACGCTTATAAGTTTTTCAAGAGCTATCCATAGCTGAAAACTAGAACTTTCTATGAGGTCTGGTTGCGGAGATATCCTAATTCAAAGTCAATCCATTAAAATCGATTTTTTTGAGTTTTGAAAGTTTGCATGACTTTGGATGTCTACAGTTCCACAAATAAGGCTCAGAAGGCCTTGCGATTTATTAACTGCTTAATCAGTTTTTGGAGAGCTATCCATTGCTGAAAACTAGAGCATTGTGTGGGCTCTGGTTGCAGAGAAATTTTGATTCAAAGTTAATCTTTCTTGTTTCAACCCAAAAACTAAAAATCTTAATATGGACATAATTTCCAAAATAAAGCTCGTAAGAGGTTGCGGTTAGCATTGTTGAGCAGCTAACGGTCAGGCCTTTGTATTTCCGTTCAAAACTCAACTTTTTTTTTTCCAATCGATTTTCGAAAAAAAGCATGGACTACCCCCTTATCACTGAAAATGCATTTTTTTACGAAAGTCTCTGGAACCCATTGAAACGTACATATATAGAAGGGTTTTGTCAAATGCTACCAGCACATCCAAAGCAAACCTTTTTATAAGGTATAGTTTTCGAGATATTTGCATTCAAAGTTATTTTTTCGAGTTATGAATGCTTGTATGACTTTGGATGCCTACAGTTCCGCAAATAAGGCTGTGACGTCATTTTCGCTGGCAAAGCGCTTATCAGTTTTACAAGAGCTATCCATAGCTGAAAACTAGAACTTTCTATGAGGTCTGGTTGCGGAGATATCCTAATTCAAAGTCAATCCATTAAAATCGATTTTTTTGAGTTTTGAAAGTTTGCATGACTTTGGATGTCTACAGTTCCACAAATAAGGCTCGGAAGGCCTTGCGATTTATTAACCGCTTAATCAGTTTTTGGAGAGCTATCCATTGCTGAAAACTAGAGCATTGTGTGGGCTCTATTTGCAGAGAAATTTTGATTCAAAGTTAATCTTTCTTGTTTCAACCCAAAAACTAAAAATCTTAATATGGCCATAATTTCCGAAATAAGGCTCGTAAGAGGTTGCGGTTAGCATTGTTGAACAGCTAACGGTCAGGCCTTTGCATTTCCGTTCAAAACTCAACTTTTCTTTCCAAACGATTTTCGCAAAAAAGCATGGACTACCCCCTTATCACTAAAAATGCATTTTTTTACGAAAGTCTCTGGAACCCATTGAAACGTACATATACAGAAAGGTTTTGTCAAATGCAACCAGCACATCCAAAGCAAACCCTTTTATAAGGTATAGTTTTCGAGATATTTGCATTCAAAGTTATTTTTTCGAGTTATGAATGCTTTGGATGCCTACAGTTCCGCAAATAAGGCTGTGACGTCATTTTCGCTGGCAAAACGCTTCATTAATTTTTCAAGAGCTATCCATAGCTGAAAACAAGAACTTTCTATGAGGTCTGGTTGCGGAGATATCCTAATTCAAAGTCAATCCATTAAAATCGATTTATTTGAGTTTTGAAAGTTTGCATGACTTTGGATGTCTACAGTTCCACAAATAAGGCTCGGAAGGCCTTGCGATTTATTAACTGCTTAATCAGTTTTTGGAGAGCTATCCATTGCTGAAAACTAGAGCATTGTGTGGGCTCTGGTTGCAGAGAAATTTTGATTCAAAGTTAATCTTTCTTGTTTCAACCCAAAAACTAAAAATCTTAATATGGACATAATTTCCAAAATAAAGCTCGTAAGAGGTTGCGGTTAGCATTGTTGAGCAGCTAACGGTCAGGCCTTTGTATTTCCGTTCAAAACTCAACTTTTTTTTTTCCAATCGATTTTCGAAAAAAAGCATGGACTACCCCCTTATCACTGAAAATGCATTTTTTTACGAAAGTCTCTGGAACCCATTGAAACGTACATATATAGAAGGGTTTTGTCAAATGCTACCAGCACATCCAAAGCAAACCTTTTTATAAGGTATAGTTTTCGAGATATTTGCATTCAAAGTTATTTTTTCGAGTTATGAATGCTTGTATGACTTTGGATGCCTACAGTTCCGCAAATAAGGCTGTGACGTCATTTTCGCTGGCAAAACGCTTATAAGTTTTTCAAGAGCTATCCATAGCTGAAAACTAGAACTTTCTATGAGGTCTGGTTGCGGAGATATCCTAATTCAAAGTCAATCCATTACAATCGATTTTTTTGAGTTTTGAAAGTTTGCATGACTTTGGATGTCTACAGTTCCACAAATAAGGCTCGGAAGGCCTTGCGATTTATTAACCGCTTAATCAGTTTTTGGAGAGCTATCCATTGCTGAAAACTAGAGCATTGTGTGGGCTCTGGTTGCAGAGAAATTTTGATTCAAAGTTAATCTTTCTTGTTTCAACCCAAAAACTAAAAATCTTAATATGGCCATAACTTCCAAAATAAGGCTCGTAAGAGGTTGCGGTTAGCATTGTTGAACAGCTAACGGTCAGGCCTTTGCATTTCCGTTCAAAACCCAACTTTTTGTTTTCCAATCGATTTTCGAAAAAAGCATGGACTACCCCCTTATCACTAAAAATTAATTTTTTTACGAAAGTTTCTGGAACCCATTGAAACGTACATATATAGAAAGGTTTTGTCAAATGCAACCAGCACATCCAAAGCAAACCCTTTTATAAGGTATAGTTTTCGAGATATTTGCATTCAAAGTTATTTTTTCGAGTTATGAATGCTTTGGATGCCTACAGTTCCGCAAATAAGGCTGTGACGTCATTTTCGCTGGCAAAACGCTTCATTAATTTTTCAAGAGCTATCCATAGCTGAAAACAAGAACTTTCTATGAGGTCTGGTTGCGGAGATATCCTAATTCAAAGTCAATCCATTAAAATCGATTTATTTGAGTTTTGAAAGTTTGCATGACTTTGGATGTCTACAGTTCCACAAATGAGGCTCGGAAGGCCTTGCGATTTATTAACTGCTTAATCAGTTTTTGGAGAGCTATCCATTGCTGAAAACTAGAGCATTGTGTGGGCTCTGGTTGCAGAGAAATTTTGATTCAAAGTTAATCTTTCTTGTTTCAACCCAAAAACTAAAAATCTTAATATGGACATAATTTCCAAAATAAGGCTCGTAAGAGGTTGCGGTTAGCATTGTTGAGTAGCTAACGGTCAGGCCTTTGTATTTCCGTTCAAAACTCAACTTTTTTTTTTCCAATCGATTTTCGAAAAAAAACATGGACTACCCCCTTATCACTGAAAATGCATTTTTTTACGAAAGTCTCTGGAACCCATTGAAACGTACATATATAGAAGGGTTTTGTCAAATGCTACCAGCACATCCAAAGCAAACCTTTTTATAAGGTATAGTTTTCGAGATATTTGCATTCAAAGTTATTTTTTCGAGTTATGAATGCTTGTATGACTTTGGATGCCTACAGTTCCGCAAATAAGGCTGTGACGTCATTTTCGCTGGCAAAACGCTTATAAGTTTTTCAAGAGCTATCCATAGCTGAAAACTAGAACTTTCTATGAGGTCTGGTTGCGGAGATATCCTAATTCAAAGTCAATCCATTAAAATCGATTTTTTTGAGTTTTGAAAGTTTGCATGACTTTGGATGTCTACAGTTCCACAAATAAGGCTCAGAAGGCCTTGCGATTTATTAACTGCTTAATCAGTTTTTGGAGAGCTATCCATTGCTGAAAACTAGAGCATTGTGTGGGCTCTGGTTGCAGAGAAATTTTGATTCAAAGTTAATCTTTCTTGTTTCAACCCAAAAACTAAAAATCTTAATATGGACATAATTTCCAAAATAAAGCTCGTAAGAGGTTGCGGTTAGCATTGTTGAGCAGCTAACGGTCAGGCCTTTGTATTTCCGTTCAAAACTCAACTTTTTTTTTTCCAATCGATTTTCGAAAAAAAGCATGGACTACCCCCTTATCACTGAAAATGCATTTTTTTACGAAAGTCTCTGGAACCCATTGAAACGTACATATATAGAAGGGTTTTGTCAAATGCTACCAGCACATCCAAAGCAAACCTTTTTATAAGGTATAGTTTTCGAGATATTTGCATTCAAAGTTATTTTTTCGAGTTATGAATGCTTGTATGACTTTGGATGCCTACAGTTCCGCAAATAAGGCTGTGACGTCATTTTCGCTAGCAAAACGCTTATAAGTTTTTCAAGAGCTATCCATAGCTGAAAACTAGAACTTTCTATGAGGTCTGGTTGCGGAGATATCCTAATTCAAAGTCAATCCATTAAAATCGATTTTTTTGAGTTTTGAAAGTTTGCATGACTTTGGATGTCTACAGTTCCACAAATAAGGCTCAGAAGGCCTTGCGATTTATTAACTGCTTAATCAGTTTTTGGAGAGCTATCCATTGCTGAAAACTAGAGCATTGTGTGGGCTCTGGTTGCAGAGAAATTTTGATTCAAAGTTAATCTTTCTTGTTTCAACCCAAAAACTAAAAATCTTAATATGGACATAATTTCCAAAATAAAGCTCGTAAGAGGTTGCGGTTAGCATTGTTGAGCAGCTAACGGTCAGGCCTTTGTATTTCCGTTCAAAACTCAACTTTTTTTTTTCCAATCGATTTTCGAAAAAAAGCATGGACTACCCCCTTATCACTGAAAATGCATTTTTTTACGAAAGTCTCTGGAACCCATTGAAACGTACATATATAGAAGGGTTTTGTCAAATGCTACCAGCACATCCAAAGCAAACCTTTTTATAAGGTATAGTTTTCGAGATATTTGCATTCAAAGTTATTTTTTCGAGTTATGAATGCTTTGGATGCCTACAGTTCCGCAAATAAGGCTGTGACGTCATTTTCGCTGGCAAAACGCTTCATTAATTTTTCAAGAGCTATCCATAGCTGAAAACAAGAACTTTCTATGAGGTCTGGTTGCGGAGATATCCTAATTCAAAGTCAATCCATTAAAATCGATTTATTTGAGTTTTGAAAGTTTGCATGACTTTGGATGTCTACAGTTCCACAAATGAGGCTCGGAAGGCCTTGCGATTTATTAACTGCTTAATCAGTTTTTGGAGAGCTATCCATTGCTGAAAACTAGAGCATTGTGTGGGCTCTGGTTGCAGAGAAATTTTGATTCAAAGTTAATCTTTCTTGTTTCAACCCAAAAACTAAAAATCTTAATATGGACATAATTTCCAAAATAAGGCTCGTAAGAGGTTGCGGTTAGCATTGTTGAGTAGCTAACGGTCAGGCCTTTGTATTTCCGTTCAAAACTCAACTTTTTTTTTTCCAATCGATTTTCGAAAAAAAACATGGACTACCCCCTTATCACTGAAAATGCATTTTTTTACGAAAGTCTCTGGAACCCATTGAAACGTACATATATAGAAGGGTTTTGTCAAATGCTACCAGCACATCCAAAGCAAACCTTTTTATAAGGTATAGTTTTCGAGATATTTGCATTCAAAGTTATTTTTTCGAGTTATGAATGCTTGTATGACTTTGGATGCCTACAGTTCCGCAAATAAGGCTGTGACGTCATTTTCGCTGGCAAAACGCTTATAAGTTTTTCAAGAGCTATCCATAGCTGAAAACTAGAACTTTCTATGAGGTCTGGTTGCGGAGATATCCTAATTCAAAGTCAATCCATTAAAATCGATTTTTTTGAGTTTTGAAAGTTTGCATGACTTTGGATGTCTACAGTTCCACAAATAAGGCTCAGAAGGCCTTGCGATTTATTAACTGCTTAATCAGTTTTTGGAGAGCTATCCATTGCTGAAAACTAGAGCATTGTGTGGGCTCTGGTTGCAGAGAAATTTTGATTCAAAGTTAATCTTTCTTGTTTCAACCCAAAAACTAAAAATCTTAATATGGACATAATTTCCAAAATAAAGCTCGTAAGAGGTTGCGGTTAGCATTGTTGAGCAGCTAACGGTCAGGCCTTTGTATTTCCGTTCAAAACTCAACTTTTTTTTTTCCAATCGATTTTCGAAAAAAAGCATGGACTACCCCCTTATCACTGAAAATGCATTTTTTTACGAAAGTCTCTGGAACCCATTGAAACGTACATATATAGAAGGGTTTTGTCAAATGCTACCAGCACATCCAAAGCAAACCTTTTTATAAGGTATAGTTTTCGAGATATTTGCATTCAAAGTTATTTTTTCGAGTTATGAATGCTTGTATGACTTTGGATGCCTACAGTTCCGCAAATAAGGCTGTGACGTCATTTTCGCTAGCAAAACGCTTATAAGTTTTTCAAGAGCTATCCATAGCTGAAAACTAGAACTTTCTATGAGGTCTGGTTGCGGAGATATCCTAATTCAAAGTCAATCCATTACAATCGATTTTTTTGAGTTTTGAAAGTTTGCATGACTTTGGATGTCTACAGTTCCACAAATAAGGCTCGGAAGGCCTTGCGATTTATTAACCGCTTAATCAGTTTTTGGAGAGCTATCTATTGCTGAAAACTAGAGCATTGTGTGGGCTCTGGTTGCAGAGAAATTTTGATTCAAAGTTAATCTTTCTTGTTTCAACCCAAAAACTAAAAATCTTAATATGGCCATAATATCCAAAATAAGGCTCGTAAGAGGTTGCGGTTAGCATTGTTGAACAGCTAACGGTCAGGCCTTTGCATTTCCGTTCAAAACTCAATTTTTTTTCCAATCGATTTTCGAAAAAAAGCATGGACTACCCCCTTATCACTAAAAAATGCATTTTTTTACGAAAGTCTCTGGAACCCATTGAAACGTACATATGTAGAAAGGTTTTGTCAAATGCAACCAGCACATCCAAAGCAAACCCTTTTATAAGGTATAGTTTTCGAGATATTTGCATTCAAAGTTATTTTTTCGAGTTATGAATGCTTGTATGACTTTGGATGCCTACAGTTCCGCAAATTAGGCTGTGACGTCATTTTTGCTGGCAAAACGCTTATAAGTTTTTCAAGAGCTATCCATAGCTGAAAACTAGAACTTTCTATGAGGTCTGGTTGCGGAGATATCCTAATTCAAAGTCAATCCATTAAAATTGATTTTTTTGAGTTTTGAAAGTTTACATGACTTTGGATGTCTACAGTTCCACAAATAAGGCTCGGAAGGCCTTGCGATTTATTAACCGCTTAATCAGTTTTTGGAGAGCTATCCATTGCTGAAAACTAGAGCATTGTGTGGGCTCTGGTTGCAGAGAGATTTTGATTCAAAGTTAATCTTTCTTGTTTCAACCCAAAAACTAAAAATCTTAATATGGCCATAATTTCCAAAATAAGGCTCGTAAGAGGTTGCGGTTAGCATTGTTGAACAGCTAACGGTCAGGCCTTTGCATTTCCGTTCAAAACTCAACTTTTGTTTCCAATCGATTTTCGAAAAAAAGCATGGACTACCCCCTTATCACTAAAAATGCATTTTTTTACGAAAGTCTCTGGAACCCATTGAAACGTACATATGTAGAAAGGTTTTGTCAAATGCAACCAGCACATCCAAAGCAAACCCTTTTATAAGGTATAGTTTTCGAGATATTTGCATTCAAAGTTATTTTTTCGAGTTATGAATGCTTGTATGACTTTGGATGCCTACAGTTCCGCAAATAAGGCTGTGACGTCATTTTCGCTGGCAAAACGCTTATAAGTTTTTCAAGAGCTATCCATAGCTGAAAACTAGAACTTTCTATGAGGTCTGGTTGCGGAGATATCCTAATTCAAAGTCAATCCATTAAAATTGATTTTTTTGAGTTTTGAAAGTTTACATGACTTTGGATGTCTACAGTTCCACAAATAAGGCTCGGAAGGCCTTGCGATTTATTAACCGCTTAATCAGTTTTTGGAGAGCTATCCATTGCTGAAAACTAGAGCATTGTGTGGGCTCTGGTTGCAGAGAGATTTTGATTCAAAGTTAATCTTTCTTGTTTCAACCCAAAAACTAAAAATCTTAATATGGCCATAATTTCCAAAATAAGGCTCGTAAGAGGTTGCGGTTAGCATTGTTGAGCAGCTAACGGTCAGGCCTTTGTATTTCCGTTCAAAACTCAACTTTTTATTTCCAATCGATTTTCGAAAAAAAGCAAGGACTTCCCCCTTATCACTGAAAATGCATTTTTTTACGAAAGTCTCTGGAACCCATTGAAACGTACATATATAGAAGGGTTTTGTCAAATGCTACCAGCAAACCTTTTTATAAGGTATAGTTTTCGAGATATTTGCATTCAAAGTTATTTTTTCGAGTTATGAATGCTTGTATGACTTTGGATGCCTACAGTTCCGCAAATAAGGCTGTGACGTCACTTTCGCTGGCAAAACGCTTATAAGTTTTTCAAGAGCTATCCATAGCTGAAAACTAGAACTTTCTATGAGGTCTGGTTGCGGAGATATCCTAATTCAAAGTCAATCCATTAAAATCGATTTTTTTGAGTTTTGAAAGTTTGCATGACTTTGGATGTCTACAGTTCCACAAATAAGGCTCGGAAGGCCTTGCGATTTATTAACCGCTTAATCAGTTTTTGGAGAGCTATCCATTGCTGAAAACTAGAGCATTGTGTGGGCTCTGGTTGCAGAGAAATTTTGATTCAAAGTTAATCTTTCTTGTTTCAACCCAAAAACTAAAAATCTTAATATGGACATAATTTCCAAAATAAGGCTCGTAAGAGGTTGCCGTTAGCATTGTTGAGCAGCTAACGGTCAGGCCTTTGTATTTCCGTTCAAAACTCAACTTTTTTTTTCCAATCGATTTTCGAAAAAAAGCATGGACAACCCCCTTATCACTGAAAATGCATTTTTTTACGAAAGTCTCTGGAACCCATTGAAACGTACATATATAGAAGGGTTTTGTCAAATGCTACCAGCACATCCAAAGCAAACCTTTTTATAAGGTATAGTTTTCGAGATATTTGCATTCAAAGTTATTTTTTCGAGTTATGAATGCTTGTATGACTTTGGATGCCTACAGTTCCGCAAATAAGGCTGTGACGTCATTTTCGCTGGCAAAACGCTTATAAGTTTTACAAGAGCTATCCATAGCTGAAAACTAGAACTTTCTATGAGGTCTGGTTGCGGAGATATCCTAATTCAAAGTCAATCCATTAAAATCGATTTTTTTGAGTTTTGAAAGTTTGCATGACTTTGGATGTCTACAGTTCCACAAATAAGGCTCGGAAGGCCTTGCGATTTATTAACCGCTTAATCAGTTTTTGGAGAGCTATCCATTGCTGAAAACTAGAGCATTGTGTGGGCTCTGGTTGCAGAGAAATTTTGATTCAAAGTTAATCTTTCTTGTTTCAACCCAAAAACTAAAAATCTTAATATGGACATAATTTCCAAAATAAGGCTCGTAAGAGGTTGCCGTTAGCATTGTTGAGCAGCTAACGGTCAGGCCTTTGTATTTCCGTTCAAAACTCAACTTTTTTTTTCCAATCGATTTTCAAAAAAAAGCATGGACAACCCCCTTATCACTGAAAATGCATTTTTTTACGAAAGTCTCTGGAACCCATTGAAACGTACATATATAGAAGGGTTTTGTCAAATGCTACCAGCACATCCAAAGCAAACCTTTTTATAAGGTATAGTTTTCGAGATATTTGCATTCAAAGTTATTTTTTCGAGTTATGAATGCTTGTATGACTTTGGATGCCTACAGTTCCGCAAATAAGGCTGTGACGTCATTTTCGCTGGCAAAACGCTTATAAGTTTTACAAGAGCTATCCATAGCTGAAAACTAGAACTTTCTATGAGGTCTGGTTGCGGAGATATCCTAATTCAAAGTCAATCCATTAAAATCGATTTTTTTGAGTTTTGAAAGTTTGCATGACTTTGGATGTCTACAGTTCCACAAATAAGGCTCGGAAGGCCTTGCGATTTATTAACCGCTTAATCAGTTTTTGGAGAGCTATCCATTGCTGAAAACTAGAGCATTGTGTGGGCTCTGGTTGCAGAGAAATTTTGATTCAAAGTTAATCTTTCTTGTTTCAACCCAAAAACTAAAAATTTTAATATGGCCATAATATCCAAAATAAGGCTCGTAAGAGGTTGCGGTTAGCATTGTTGAACAGCTAACGGTCAGGCCTTTGCATTTCCGTTCAAAACTCAACTTTTTTTTTCCAATCGATTTTCGAAAAAAAAGCATGGACTACCCCCTTATCACTAAAAATGCATTTTTTTACGAAAGTCTCTGGAACCCATTGAAACGTACATATATAGAAGGGTTTTGTCAAATGCTACCAGCACATCCAAAGCAAACCTTTTTATAAGGTATAGTTTTCGAGATATTTGCATTCAAAGTTATTTTTTCGAGTTATGAATGCTTGTATGACTTTGGATGCCTACAGTTCCGCAAATAAGGCTGTGACGTCATTTTCGCTGGCAAAACGCTTATCAGTTTTACAAGAGCTATCCATAGCTGAAAACTAGAACTTTCTATGAGGTCTGGTTGCGGAGATATCCTAATTCAAAGTCAATCCATTAAAATCGATTTTTTTGAGTTTTGAAAGTTTGCATGACTTTGGATGTCTACAGTTCCACAAATAAGGCTCGGAAGGCCTTGCGATTTATTAACCGCTTAATCAGTTTTTGGAGAGCTATCCATTGCTGAAAACTAGAGCATTGTGTGGGCTCTGGTTGCAGAGAAATTTTGATTCAAAGTTAATCTTTCTTGTTTCAACCCAAAAACTAAAAATCTTAATATGGCCATAATTTCCGAAATAAGGCTCGTAAGAGGTTGCGGTTAGCATTGTTGAACAGCTAACGGTCAGGCCTTTGCATTTCCGTTCAAAACTCAACTTTTCTTTCCAAACGATTTTCGCAAAAAAGCATGGACTACCCCCTTATCACTAAAAATGCATTTTTTTACGAAAGTCTCTGGAACCCATTGAAACGTACATATACAGAAAGGTTTTGTCAAATGCAACCAGCACATCCAAAGCAAACCCTTTTATAAGGTATAGTTTTCGAGATATTTGCATTCAAAGTTATTCTTTCGAGTTATGAATGCTTGTATGACTTTGGATGCCTACAGTTCCGCAAATAAGGCTGTGACGTCATTTTCGCTGGCAAAACGCTTTATAAGTCTTTCAAGAGCTCAAAGTTAATCTTTCTTGTTTCAACCCAAAAACTAAAAATCTTAATATGGACATAATTTCCAAAATAAGGCTCGTAAGAGGTTGCGGTTAGCATTGTTGAACTATCCATAGCTGAAAACTAGAACTTTCTATGAGGTCTGGTTGCGGAGATATCCTAATTCAAAGTCAATCCATTAAAATCGATTTTTTTGAGTTTTGAAAGTTTGCATGACTTTGGATGTCTACAGTTCCACAAATAAGGCTCGGAAGGCCTTGCGATTTATTAACCGCTTAATCAGTTTTTGGAGAGCTATCCATTGCTGAAAACTAGAGCATTGTGTGGGCTCTGGTTGCAGAGAAATTTTGATTCAAAGTTAATCTTTCTTGTTTCAACCCAAAAACTAAAAATTTTAATATGGCCATAATATCCCAAATAAGGCTCGTAAGAGGTTGCGGTTAGCATTGTTGAACAGCTAACGGTCAGGCCTTTGCATTTCCGTTCAAAACTCATTTTTTTTCCAATCGATTTTCGAAAAAAAGCATGGACTACCCCCTTATCACTAAAAATGCATTTTTTTACGAAAGTCTCTGGAACCCATTGAAACGTACATATGTAGAAAGGTTTTGTCAAATGCAACCAGCACATCCAAAGCAAACCCTTTTATAAGGTATAGTTTTCGAGATATTTGCATTCAAAGTTATTCTTTCGAGTTATGAATGCTTGTATGACTTTGGATGCCTACAGTTCCGCAAATAAGGCTGTGACGTCATTTTCGCTGGCAAAACGCTTTATAAGTCTTTCAAGAGCTCAAAGTTAATCTTTCTTGTTTCAACCCAAAAACTAAAAATCTTAATATGGACATAATTTCCAAAATAAGGCTCGTAAGAGGTTGCGGTTAGCATTGTTGAACTATCCATAGCTGAAAACTAGAACTTTCTATGAGGTCTGGTTGCGGAGATATCCTAATTCAAAGTCAATCCATTAAAATCGATTTTTTTGAGTTTTGAAAGTTTGCATGACTTTGGATGTCTACAGTTCCACAAATAAGGCTCGGAAGGCCTTGCGATTTATTAACCGCTTAATCAGTTTTTGGAGAGCTATCCATTGCTGAAAACTAGAGCATTGTGTGGGCTCTGGTTGCAGAGAAATTTTGATTCAAAGTTAATCTTTCTTGTTTCAACCCAAAAACTAAAAATTTTAATATGGCCATAATATCCCAAATAAGGCTCGTAAGAGGTTGCGGTTAGCATTGTTGAACAGCTAACGGTCAGGCCTTTGCATTTCCGTTCAAAACTCATTTTTTTTCCAATCGATTTTCGAAAAAAAGCATGGACTACCCCCTTATCACTAAAAATGCATTTTTTTACGAAAGTCTCTGGAACCCATTGAAACGTACATATGTAGAAAGGTTTTGTCAAATGCAACCAGCACATCCAAAGCAAACCCTTTTATAAGGTATAGTTTTCGAGATATTTGCATTCAAAGTTATTCTTTCGAGTAATGAATGCTTGTATGACTTTGGATGCCTACAGTTCCGCAAATAAGGCTGTGACGTCATTTTCGCTGGCAAAACGCTTTATAAGTCTTTCAAGAGCTATCCATAGCTGAAAACTAGAACTTTCTATGAGGTCTGGTTGCGGAGATATCCTAATTCAAAGTCAATCCATTACAATCGATTTTTTTGAGTTTTGAAAGTTTGCATGACTTTGGATGTCTACAGTTCCACAAATAAGGCTCGGAAGGCCTTGCAATTTATTAACCGCTTAATCAGTTTTTAGAGAGCTATCCATTGCTGAAAACTAGAGCATTGTGTGGGCTCTGGTTGCAGAGAAATTTTGATTCGAAGTTTATCTTTCTTGTTTCAACCCAAAAACTAAAAATTTTAATATGGCCATAATATCCAAAATAAGGCTCGTAAGAGGTTGCGGTTAGCATTGTTGAACAGCTAACGGTCAGGCCTTTGCATTTCCGTTCAAAACTCATTTTTTTTTTTCCAATCGATTTTCGAAAAAAAGCATGGACTACCCCCTTATCACTAAAAATGCATTTTTTTACGAAAGTCTCTGGAACCCATTGAAACGTACATATATAGAAAGGTTTTGTCAAATGCAACCAGCACATCCAAAGCAAACCCTTTTATAAGGTATAGTTTTCGAGATATTTGCATTCAAAGTTATTTTTTCGAGTTATGAATGCTTGTATGACTTTGGATGCCTACAGTTCCGCAAATAAGGCTGTGACGTCATTTTCGCTGGCAAAACGCTTTATAAGTTTTTCAAGAGCTATCCATAGCTGAAAACTAGAACTTTCTATGATTTATTAACCGCTTAATCAGTTTTTGGAGAGCTATCCATTGCTGAAAACTAGAGCATTGTGTGGGCTCTGGTTGCAGAGAAATTTTGATTCAAAGTTAATCTTTCTTGTTTCAACCCAAAAACTAAAAATCTTAATATGGCCATAATTTCCGAAATAAGGCTCGTAAGAGGTTGCGGTTAGCATTGTTGAACAGCTAACGGTCAGGCCTTTGCATTTCCGTTCAAAACTCAACTTTTCTTTCCAAACGATTTTCGCAAAAAAGCATGGACTACCCCCTTATCACTAAAAATGCATTTTTTTACGAAAGTCTCTGGAACCCATTGAAACGTACATATATAGAAAGGTTTTGTCAAATGCAACCAGCACATCCAAAGCAAACCCTTTTATAAGGTATAGTTTTCGAGATATTTGCATTCAAAGTTATTCTTTCGAGTTATGAATGCTTGTATGACTTTGGATGCCTACAGTTCCGCAAATAAGGCTGTGACGTCATTTTCGCTGGCAAAACGCTTATAAGTTTTTCAAGAGCTATCCATAGCTGAAAACTAGAACTTTCTATGAGGTCTGGTTGCGGAGATATCCTAATTCAAAGTCAATCCATTAAAATCGATTTTTTTGAGTTTTGAAAGTTTGCATGCTTTGGATGTCTACAGTTCCACAAATAAGGCTCGGAAGGCCTTGCGATTTATGAACCGCTTAATCAGTTTTTGGAGAGCTATCTATTGCTGAAAACTAGAGCATTGTGTGGGCTCTGGTTGCAGAGAAATTTTGATTCAAAGTTAATCTTTCTTGTTTCAACCCAAAAACTAAAAATCTTAATATGGCCATAATTTCCGAAATAAGGCTCGTAAGAGGTTGCGGTTAGCATTGTTGAACAGCTAACGGTCAGGCCTTTGCATTTCCGTTCAAAACTCAACTTTTCTTTCCAAACGATTTTCGCAAAAAAGCATGGACTACCCCCTTTTCACTAAAAATGCATTTTTTTACGAAAGTCTCTGGAACCCATTGAAACGTACATATACAGAAAGGTTTTGTCAAATGCAACCAGCACATCCAAAGCAAACCCTTTTATAAGGTATAGTTTTCGAGATATTTGCATTCAAAGTTATTCTTTCGAGTTATGAATGCTTGTATGACTTTGGATGCCTACAGTTCCGCAAATAAGGCTGTGACGTCATTTTCGCTGGCAAAACGCTTTATAAGTCTTTCAAGAGCTATCCATAGCTGAAAACTAGAACTTTCTATGAGGTCTGGTTGCGGAGATATCCTAATTCAAAGTCAATCCATTACAATCGATTTTTTTGAGTTTTGAAAGTTTGCATGACTTTGGATGTCTACAGTTCCACAAATAAGGCTCGGAAGGCCTTGCAATTTATTAACCGCTTAATCAGTTTTTAGAGAGCTATCCATTGCTGAAAACTAGAGCATTGTGTGGGCTCTGGTTGCAGAGAAATTTTGATTCGAAGTTTATCTTTCTTGTTTCAACCCAAAAACTAAAAATTTTAATAACTAACGGTCAGGCCTTTGCATTTCCGTTCAAAACTCATTTTTTTTTTCCAATCGATTTTCGAAAAAAAGCATGGACTACCCCCTTATCACTAAAAATGCATTTTTTACGAAAGTCTCTGGAACCCATTGAAACGTACATATATAGAAAGGTTTTGTCAAATGCAACCAGCACATCCAAAGCAAACCCTTTTATAAGGTATAGTTTTCGAGATATTTGCATTCAAAGTTATTTTTTCGAGTTATGAATGCTTGTATGACTTTGGATGCCTACAGTTCCGCAAATAAGGCTGTGACGTCATTTTCGCTGGCAAAACGCTGTATAAGTTTTTCAAGAGCTATCCATAGCTGAAAACTAGAACTTTCTTTGAGGTCTGGTTGCGGAGATATCCTAATTCAAAGTCAATCCATTACAATCGATTTTTTTGAGTTTTGAAAGTTTGCATGACTTTGGATGTCTACAGTTCCACAAATAAGGCTCGGAAGGCCTTGCGATTTATTAACTGCTTAATCAGTTTTTGCAGAGCTATTCATTGCTGAAAACTAGAGCATTGTGTGGGCTCTGGTTGCAGAGAAATTTTGATTAAAGTTAATCTTTCTTGTTTCAACCCAAAAACTAAAAATCTTAATATGGCCATAATTTCCAAAATAAGGCTCGTAAGAGGTTGCGGTTAGCATTGTTGAACAGCTAACGGTCAGGCCTTTGCATTTCCGTTCAAAACTCATTTTTTTTTTTCCAATCGATTTTCGAAAAAAAGCATGGACTACCCCCTTATCACTAAAAATGCATTTTTTTACGAAAGTCTCTGGAACCCATTGAAACGTACATATATAGAAAGGTTTTGTCAAATGCAACCAGCACATCCAAAGCAAACCCTTTTATAAGGTATAGTTTTCGAGATATTTGCATTCAAAGTTATTTTTTCGAGTTATGAATGCTTGTATGACTTTGGATGCCTACAGTTCCGCAAATAAGGCTGTGACGTCATTTTCGCTGGCAAAACGCTTTATAAGTTTTTCAAGAGCTATCCATAGCTGAAAGCTAGAACTTTCTATGATTTATTAACCGCTTAATCAGTTTTTGGAGAGCTATCCATTGCTGAAAACTAGAGCATTGTGTGGGCTCTGGTTGCAGAGAAATTTTGATTCAAAGTTAATCTTTCTTGTTTCAACCCAAAAACTAAAAATCTTAATATGGCCATAATTTCCGAAATAAGGCTCGTAAGAGGTTGCGGTTAGCATTGTTGAACAGCTAACGGTCAGGCCTTTGCATTTCCGTTCAAAACTCAACTTTTCTTTCCAAACGATTTTCGCAAAAAAGCATTGACTACCCCCTTATCACTAAAAATGCATTTTTTTACGAAAGTCTCTGGAACCCATTGAAACGTACATATATAGAAAGGTTTTGTCAAATGCAACCAGCACATCCAAAGCAAACCCTTTTATAAGGTATAGTTTTCGAGATATTTGCATTCAAAGTTATTCTTTCGAGTTATGAATGCTTGTATGACTTTGGATGCCTACAGTTCCGCAAATAAGGCTGTGACGTCATTTTCGCTGGCAAAACGCTTTATAAGTCTTTCAAGAGCTATCCATAGCTGAAAACTAGAACTTTCTATGAGGTCTGGTTGCGGAGATATCCTAATTCAAAGTCAATCCATTAAAATCGATTTTTTTGAGTTTTGAAAGTTTGCATGCTTTGGATGTCTACAGTTCCACAAATAAGGCTCGGAAGGCCTTGCGATTTATGAACCGCTTAATCAGTTTTTGGAGAGCTATCTATTGCTGAAAACTAGAGCATTGTGTGGGCTCTGGTTGCAGAGAAATTTTGATTCAAAGTTAATCTTTCTTGTTTCAACCCAAAAACTAAAAATCTTAATATGGCCATAATTTCCGAAATAAGGCTCGTAAGAGGTTGCGGTTAGCATTGTTGAACAGCTAACGGTCAGGCCTTTGCATTTCCGTTCAAAACTCAACTTTTCTTTCCAAACGATTTTCGCAAAAAAGCATGGACTACCCCCTTTTCACTAAAAATGCATTTTTTTACGAAAGTCTCTGGAACCCATTGAAACGTACATATACAGAAAGGTTTTGTCAAATGCAACCAGCACATCCAAAGCAAACCCTTTTATAAGGTATAGTTTTCGAGATATTTGCATTCAAAGTTATTCTTTCGAGTTATGAATGCTTGTATGACTTTGGATGCCTACAGTTCCGCAAATAAGGCTGTGACGTCATTTTCGCTGGCAAAACGCTTTATAAGTCTTTCAAGAGCTATCCATAGCTGAAAACTAGAACTTTCTATGAGGTCTGGTTGCGGAGATATCCTAATTCAAAGTCAATCCATTACAATCGATTTTTTTGAGTTTTGAAAGTTTGCATGACTTTGGATGTCTACAGTTCCACAAATAAGGCTCGGAAGGCCTTGCAATTTATTAACAGCTTAATCAGTTTTTAGAGAGCTATCCATTGCTGAAAACTAGAGCATTGTGTGGGCTCTGGTTGCAGAGAAATTTTGATTCGAAGTTTATCTTTCTTGTTTCAACCCAAAAACTAAAAATTTTAATATGGCCATAATATCCAAAATAAGGCTCGTAAGAGGTTGCGGTTAGCATTGTTGAACAGCTAACGGTCAGGCCTTTGCATTTCCGTTCAAAACTCATTTTTTTTTTCCAATCGATTTTCGAAAAAAAGCATGGACTACCCCCTTATCACTAAAAATGCATTTTTTACGAAAGTCTCTGGAACCCATTGAAACGTACATATATAGAAAGGTTTTGTCAAATGCAACCAGCACATCCAAAGCAAACCCTTTTATAAGGTATAGTTTTCGAGATATTTGCATTCAAAGTTATTTTTTCGAGTTATGAATGCTTGTATGACTTTGGATGCCTACAGTTCCGCAAATAAGGCTGTGACGTCATTTTCGCTGGCAAAACGCTGTATAAGTTTTTCAAGAGCTATCCATAGCTGAAAACTAGAACTTTCTTTGAGGTCTGGTTGCGGAGATATCCTAATTCAAAGTCAATCCATTACAATCGATTTTTTTGAGTTTTGAAAGTTTGCATGACTTTGGATGTCTACAGTTCCACAAATAAGGCTCGGAAGGCCTTGCGATTTATTAACTGCTTAATCAGTTTTTGCAGAGCTATTCATTGCTGAAAACTAGAGCATTGTGTGGGCTCTGGTTGCAGAGAAATTTTGATTAAAGTTAATCTTTCTTGTTTCAACCCAAAAACTAAAAATCTTAATATGGCCATAATTTCCAAAATAAGGCTCGTAAGAGGTTGCGGTTAGCATTGTTGAACAGCCAACGGTCAGGCCTTTGCATTTCCGTTCAAAACTCAACTTTTTTTTTCCAATCGATTTTCGAAAAAAAGCATGGACTACCCCCTTATCACTAAAAATGCATTTTTTTACGAAAGTCTCTGGAACCCATTGAAACGTACATATGTAGAAAGGTTTTGTCAAATGCAACCAGCACATCCAAAGCAAACCCTTTTATAAGGTACAGTTTTCGAGATATTTGCATTCAAAGTTATTTTTTCGAGTTATGAATGCTTGTATGATTTTGGATGCCTACAGTTCCGCAAATAAGGCTGTGGCGTCATTTTCGCTGGCAAAACGCTTATAAGTTTTTCAAGAGCCATCCATAGCTGAAAACTAGAACTTTCTATGAGGTCTGGTTGCGGAGATATCCTAATTCAAAGTCAATCCATTACAATCGATTTTTTTGAGTTTTGAAAGTTTGCATGACTTTGGATGTCTACAGTTCCACAAATAAGGCTCGGAAGGCCTTGCGATTTATTAACCGCTTAATCAGTTTTTGGAGAGCTATCCATTGCTGAAAACTAGAGCATTGTGTGGGCTCTGGTTGCAGAGAGATTTTGATTCAAAGTTAATCTTTCTTGTTTCAACCCAAAAACTAAAAATCTTAATATGGCCATAATTTCCAAAATAAGGCTCGTAAGAGGTTGCGGTTAGCATTGTTGAACAGCTAACGGTCAGGCCTTTGCATTTCCGTTCAAAACTCAACTTTTTTTTTCCAATCGATTTTCGAAAAAAAGCATGGGCTACCCCCTTATCACTAAAAATGCATTTTTTTACGAAAGTCTCTGGAACCCATTGAAACGTACATATATAGAAAGGTTTTGTCAAATGCAACCAGCACATCCAAAACAAACCCTTTTATAAGGTATAGTTTTCGAGATATTTGCATTCAAAGTTATTTTTTCGAGTTATGAATGCTTGTATGACTTTGGATGCCTACAGTTCCGCAAATAAGGCTGTGACGTCATTTTCGCTGGCAAAACGCTGTATAAGTTTTTCAAGAGCTATCCATAGCTGAAAACTAGAACTTTCTTTGAGGTCTGGTTGCGGAGATATCCTAATTCAAAGTCAATCCATTACAATCGATTTTTTTGAGTTTTGAAAGTTTGCATGACTTTGGATGTCTACAGTTCCACAAATAAGGCTCGGAAGGCCTTGCGATTTATTAACTGCTTAATCAGTTTTTGCAGAGCTATTCATTGCTGAAAACTAGAGCATTGTGTGGGCTCTGGTTGCAGAGAAATTTTGATTCAAAGTTAATCTTTCTTGTTTCAACCCAAAAACTAAAAATCTTAATATGGCCATAATTTCCAAAATAAGGCTCGTAAGAGGTTGCGGTTAGCATTGTTGAACAGCCAACGGTCAGGCCTTTGCATTTCCGTTCAAAACTCAACTTTTTTTTTCCAATCGATTTTCGAAAAAAAGCATGGACTACCCCCTTATCACTAAAAATGCATTTTTTTACGAAAGTCTCTGGAACCCATTGAAACGTACATATGTAGAAAGGTTTTGTCAAATGCAACCAGCACATCCAAAGCAAACCCTTTAATAAGGTACAGTTTTCGAGATATTTGCATTCAAAGTTATTTTTTCGAGTTATGAATGCTTGTATGATTTTGGATGCCTACAGTTCCGCAAATAAGGCTGTGGCGTCATTTTCGCTGGCAAAACGCTTATAAGTTTTTCAAGAGCTATCCATAGCTGAAAACTAGAACTTTCTATGAGGTCTGGTTGCGGAGATATCCTAATTCAAAGTCAATCCATTAAAATCGATTTTTTTGAGTTTTGAAAGTTTGCATGACTTTGGATGTCTACAGTTCCACAAATAAGGCTCGGAAAGCCTTGCGATTTATAAACCGCTTAATCAGTTTTTGGAGAGCTATCCATTGCTGAAAACTAGAGCATTGTGTGGGCTCTGGTTGCCGAGAAATTTTGATTCAAAGTTTATCTTTCTTGTTTCAACCCAAAAACTAAAAATTTTAATATGGCCATAATATCCAAAATAAGGCTCGTAAGAGGTTGCGGTTAGCATTGTTGAACAGCTAACGGTCAGGCCTTTGCATTTCCGTTCAAAACTCATTTTTTTTTTCCAATCGATTTTCGAAAAAAAGCATGGACTACCCCCTTATCACTAAAAATGCATTTTTTTACGAAAGTCTCTGGAACCCATTGAAACGTACATATATAGAAAGGTTTTGTCAAATGCAACCAGCACATCCAAAGCAAACCCTTTTATAAGGTATAGTTTTCGAGATATTTGCATTCAAAGTTATTTTTTCGAGTTATGAATGCTTGTATGACTTTGGATGCCTACAGTTCCGCAAATAAGGCTGTGACGTCATTTTCGCTGGCAAAACGCTGTATAAGTTTTTCAAGAGCTATCCATAGCTGAAAACTAGAACTTTCTTTGAGGTCTGGTTGCGGAGATATCCTAATTCAAAGTCAATCCATTACAATCGATTTTTTTGAGTTTTGAAAGTTTGCATGACTTTGGATGTCTACAGTTCCACAAATAAGGCTCGGAAAGCCTTGCGATTTATAAACCGCTTAATCAGTTTTTGGAGAGCTATCCATTGCTGAAAACTAGAGCATTGTGTGGGCTCTGGTTGCCGAGAAATTTTGATTCAAAGTTAATCTTTCTTGTTTCAACCCAAAAACTAAAAATCTTAATATGGCCATAATTTCCAAAATAAGGCTCGTAAGAGGTTGCGGTTAGCATTGTTGAACAGCTAACGGTCAGACCTTTGCATTTCCGTTCAAAACTCAACTTTTTTTTTTCCAATCGATTTTCGAAAAAAAGCATGGGCTACCCCCTTATCACTAAAAATGCATTTTTTTACGAAAGTCTCTGGAACCCATTGAAACGTACATATATAGAAAGGTTTTGCCAAATGCAACCAGCACATCCAAAGCAAACCCTTTTATAAGGTATAGTTTTCGAGATATTTGCATTCAAAGTTATTTTTTCGAGTTAGGAATGCTTGTATGACTTTGGATGCCTACAGTTCCGCAAATAAGGCTGTGACGTCATTTTTGCTGGCAAAACGCTTCATTAATTTTTCAAGAGCTATCCATAGCTGAAAACTAGAACTTTCTATGAGGTCTGGTTGCGGAGATATCCTAATTCAAAGTCAATCCATTAAAATCGATTTTTTTGAGTTTTGAAAGTTTGCATGACTTTGGATGTCTACAGTTCCACAAATAAGGCTCGGAAGGCCTTGCGATTTATTAACCGCTTAATCAGTTTTTGGAGAGCTATCCATTGCTGAAAACTAGAGCATTGTGTGGGCTCTGGTTGCAGAGAAATTTTGATTCAAAGTTAATCTTTCTTGTTTCAACCCAAAAACTAAAAATATTAATATGGCCATAATTTCCAAAATAAGGCTCGTAAGAGGTTGCGGTTAGCATTGTTGAACAGCTAACGGTCAGGCCTTTGCATGCCTACAGTTCCGCAAATAAGGCTGTGACATCATTTTTGCTGGCAAAACGCTTCATTAATTTTTCAAGAGCTATCCACAGCTGAAAACTAGAACTTTCTATGAGGTCTGGTTGCGGAGATATCCTAATTCAAAGTCAATCCATTAAAATCGATTTTTTTGAGTTTTGAAAGTTTGCATGACTTTGGATGTCTACAGTTCCACAAATAAGGCTCGGAAGGCCTTGCGATTTATTAACCGCTTAATCAGTTTTTGGAGAGCTATCCATTGCTGAAAACTAGAGCATTGTGTGGGCTCTGGTTGCAGAGAAATTTTGATTCAAAGTTAATCTTTCTTGTTTCAACCCAAAAACTAAAAATCTTAATATGGCCATAACTTCCAAAATAAGGCTCGTAAGAGGTTGCGGTTAGCATTGTTGAACAGCTAACGGTCAGGCCTTTGCATTTCCGTTCAAAACCCAACTTTTTGTTTTCCAATCGATTTTCGAAAAAAGCATGGACTACCCCCTTATCACTAAAAATTAATTTTTTTACGAAAGTCTCTGGAACCCATTGAAACGTACATATATAGAAAGGTTTTGTCAAATGCAACCAGCACATCCAAAGCAAACCCTTTTATAAGGTATAGTTTTCGACATATTTGCATTCAAAGTCATTTTTTCGAGTTATGAATGCTTGTATGACTTTGGATGCCTACAGTTCCGCAAATAAGGCTGTGACGTCATTTTCGCTGGCAAAACGCTTTATAAGTCTTCCAAGAGCTATCCATAGCTGAAAACTAGAACTTTCTATGAGGTCTGGTTGCGGAGATATCCTAATTCAAAGTCAATCCATTAAAATCGATTTTTTTGAGTTTTGAAAGTTTGCATGACTTTGGATGTCTACAGTTCCACAAATAAGGCTCGGAAAGCCTTGCGATTTATAAACCGCTTAATCAGTTTTTGGAGAGCTATCCATTGCTGAAAACTAGAGCATTGTGTGGGCTCTGGTTGCCGAGAAATTTTGATTCAAAGTTAATCTTTCTTGTTTCAACCCAAAAACTAAAAATCTTAATATGGCCATAATTTCCAAAATAAGGCTCGTAAGAGGTTGCGGTTAGCATTGTTGAACAGCTAACGGTCAGACCTTTGCATTTCCGTTCAAAACTCAACTTTTTTTTTCCCAATCGATTTTCGAAAAAAAGCATGGGCTACCCCCTTATCACTAAAAATGCATTTTTTTACGAAAGTCTCTGGAACCCATTGAAACGTACATATATAGAAAGGTTTTGTCAAATGCAACCAGCACATCCAAAGCAAACCCTTTTATAAGGTATAGTTTTCGAGATATTTGCATTCAAAGTTATTTTTTCGAGTTAGGAATGCTTGTATGACTTTGGATGCCTACAGTTCCGCAAATAAGGCTGTGACGTCATTTTTGCTGGCAAAAGGCTTCATTAATTTTTCAAGGGCTATCCATAGCTGAAAACTAGAACTTTCTATGAGGTCTGGTTGCGGAGATATCCTAATTCAAAGTCAATCCATTAAAATCGATTTTTTTGAGTTTTGAAAGTTTGCATGACTTTGGATGTCTACAGTTCCACAAATAAGGCTCGGAAGGCCTTGCGATTTATTAACCGCTTAATCAGTTTTTGGAGAGCTATCCATTGCTGAAAACTAGAGCATTGTGTGGGCTCTGGTTGCAGAGAAATTTTGATTCAAAGTTAATCTTTCTTGTTTCAACCCAAAAACTAAAAATATTAATATGGCCATAATTTCCAAAATAAGGCTCGTAAGAGGTTGCGGTTAGCATTGTTGAACAGCTAACGGTCAGGCCTTTGCATGCCTACAGTTCCGCAAATAAGGCTGTGACGTCATTTTTGCTTGCAAAACGCTTCATTAATTTTTCAAGAGCTATCCATAGCTGAAAACTAGAACTTTCTATGAGGTCTGGTTGCGGAGATATCCTAATTCAAAGTCAATCCATTAAAATCGATTTTTTTGAGTTTTGAAAGTTTGCATGACTTTGGATGTCTACAGTTCCACAAATAAGGCTCGGAAAGCCTTGCGATTTATAAACCGCTTAATCAGTTTTTGGAGAGCTATCCATTGCTGAAAACTAGAGCATTGTGTGGGCTCTGGTTGCCGAGAAATTTTGATTCAAAGTTAATCTTTCTTGTTTCAACCCAAAAACTAAAAATCTTAATATGGCCATAATTTCCAAAATAAGGCTCGTAAGAGGTTGCGGTTAGCATTGTTGAACAGCTAACGGTCAGACCTTTGCATTTCCGTTCAAAACTCAACTTTTTTTTTTCCAATCGATTTTCGAAAAAAAGCATGGACTACCCCCTTATCACTAAAAATGCATTTTTTTACGAAAGTCTCTGGAACCCATTGAAACGTACATATATAGAAAGGTTTTGTCAAATGCAACCAGCACATCCAAAGCAAACCCTTTTATAAGGTAGAGTTTTCGAGATATTTGCATTCAAAGTTATTTTTTCGAGTTATGAATGCTTATATGAATTTGGATGCCTACAGTTCCGCAAATAAGGCTGTGACGTCATTTTCGCTGACAAAACGCTTCATTAATTTTTCAAGAGCTATCCATAGCTGAAAACTAGAACTTTCTATGAGGTCTGGTTGCGGAGATATCCTAATTCAAAGTCAATCCATTAAAATCGATTTTTTTGAGTTTTGAAAGTTTGCATGACTTTGGATGTCTACAGTTCCACAAATAAGGCTCGGAAGGCCTTGCGATTTATTATCCGCTTAATCAGTTTTTTGGAGAGCTATCCATTGCTGAAAACTAGAGCATTGTGTGGGCTCTGGTTGCAGAGAAATTTTGATTCAAAGTTAATCTTTCTTGTTTCAACCCAAAAACTAAAAATCTTAATAAAAGTTAATCTTTCTTGTTTCAACCCAAAAACTAAAAATCTTAATATGGCCATAATTTCCAAAATAAGGCTCGTAAGAGGTTGCGGTTAGCATTGTTGAACAGCTAACGGTCAGACCTTTGCATTTCCGTTCAAAACTCAACTTTTTTTTTTCCAATCGATTTTCGAAAAAAAGCATGGGCTACCCCCTTATCACTAAAAATGCATTTTTTTACGAAAGTCTCTGGAACCCATTGAAACGTACATATATAGAAAGGTTTTGTCAAATGCAACCAGCACATCCAAAGCAAACCCTTTTATAAGGTATAGTTTTCGAGATATTTGCATTCAAAGTTATTGTTTCGAGTTAGGAATGCTTGTATGACTTTGGATGCCTACAGTTCCGCAAATAAGGCTGTGACGTCATTTTTGCTGGCAAAACGCTTCATTAATTTTTCAAGAGCTATCCATAGCTGAAAACTAGAACTTTCTATGAGGTCTGGTTGCGGAGATATCCTAATTCAAAGTCAATCCATTAAAATCGATTTTTTTGAGTTTTGAAAGTTTGCATGACTTTGGATGTCTACAGTTCCACAAATAAGGCTCGGAAGGCCTTGCGATTTATTAACCGCTTAATCAGTTTTTGGAGAGCTATCCATTGCTTAAAACTAGAGCATTGTGTGGGCTCTGGTTGCAGAGAAATTTTGATTCAAAGTTAATCTTTCTTGTTTCAACCCAAAAACTAAAAATATTAATATGGCCATAATCCACAAATAAGGCTCGGAAGGCCTTGCGATTTATTAACCGCTTAATCAGTTTTTGGAGAGCTATCCATTGCTGAAAACTAGAGCATTGTGTGGGCTCTGGTTGCAGAGAAATTTTGATTCAAAGTTAATCTTTCTTGTTTCAACCCAAAAACTAAAAATCTTAATATGGCCATAATTTCCAAAATAAGGCTCGTAAGAGGTTGCGGTTAGCATTGTTGAACAGCTAACGGTCAGGCCTTTGCATTTCCGTTCAAAACTCAACTTTTTTTTTTCCAATCGATTTTCGAAAAAAAGCATGGACTACCCCCTTATCACTAAAAATGCATTTTTTTACGAAAGTCTCTGGAACCCATTGAAACGTACATATATAGAAAGGTTTTGTCAAATGCAACCAGCACATCCAAAGCAAACCCTTTTATAAGGTATAGTTTTCGAGATATTTGCATTCAAAGTTATTTTTTCGAGTTATGAATGCTTGTATGACTTTGGATGCCTACAGTTCCGCAAATAAGGCTGTGACGTCATTTTCGCTGGCAAAACGCTTCATTAATTTTTCAAGAGCTATCCATAGCTGAAAACTAGAATTTTCTATGAGGTCTGGTTGCGGAGATATCCTAATTCAAAGTCAATCCATTAAAATCGATTTTTTTGAGTTTTGAAAGTTTGCATGACTTTGGATGTCTACAGTTCCATAAATAAGGCTCGGAAGGCCTTGCGATTTATAAACCGCTTAATCAGTTTTTGGAGAGCTATCCATTGCTGAAAACTAGAGCATTGTGTGGGCTCTGGTTGCAGAGAAATTTTGATTCAAAGTTAATCTTTCTTGTTTCAACCCAAAAACTAAAAATCTTAATATGGCCATAATTTCCAAAATAAGGCTCGTAAGAGGTTGCGGTTAGCATTGTTGGACAGCTAACGGTCAGACCTTTGCATTTCCGTTCAAAACTCAACTTTTTTTTTTCCAATCGATTTTCGAAAAAAAGCATGGACTACCCCCTTATCACTAAAAATGCATTTTTTTACGAAAGTCTCTGGAACCCATTGAAACGTACATATATAGAAAGGTTTTGTCAAATGCAACCAGCACATCCAAAGCAAACCCTTTTATAAGGTAGAGTTTTCGAGATATTTGCATTCAAAGTTATTTTTTCGAGTTATGAATGCTTATATGACTTTGGATGCCTACAGTTCCGCAAATAAGGCTGTGACGTCATTTTCGCTGACAAAACGCTTCATTAATTTTTCAAGAGCTATCCATAGCTGAAAACTAGAACTTTCTATGAGGTCTGGTTGCGGAGATATCCTAATTCAAAGTCAATCCATTAAAATCGATTTTTTTGAGTTTTGAAAGTTTGCATGACTTTGGATGTCTACAGTTCCACAAATAAGGCTCGGAAAGCCTTGCGATTTATAAACCGCTTAATCAGTTTTTGGAGAGCTATCCATTGCTGAAAACTAGAGCATTGTGTGGGCTCTGGTTGCCGAGAAATTTTGATTCAAAGTTAATCTTTCTTGTTTCAACCCAAAAACTAAAAATCTTAATATGGCCATAATTTCCAAAATAAGGCTCGTAAGAGGTTGCGGTTAGCATTGTTGAACAGCTAACGGTCAGACCTTTGCATTTCCGTTCAAAACTCAACTTTTTTTTTTCCAATCGATTTTCGAAAAAAAGCATGGACTACCCCCTTATCACTAAAAATGCATTTTTTTACGAAAGTCTCTGGAACCCATTGAAACGTACATATATAGAAAGGTTTTGTCAAATGCAACCAGCACATCCAAAGCAAACCCTTTTATAAGGTAGAGTTTTCGAGATATTTGCATTCAAAGTTATTTTTTCGAGTTATGAATGCTTATATGAATTTGGATGCCTACAGTTCCGCAAATAAGGCTGTGACGTCATTTTCGCTAACAAAACGCTTCATTAATTTTTCAAGAGCTATCCATAGCTGAAAACTAGAACTTTCTATGAGGTCTGGTTGCGGAGATATCCTAATTCAAAGTCAATCCATTAAAATCGATTTTTTTGAGTTTTGAAAGTTTGCATGACTTTGGATGTCTACAGTTCCACAAATAAGGCTCGGAAGGCCTTGCGATTTATTATCCGCTTAATCAGTTTTTGGAGAGCTATCCATTGCTGAAAACTAGAGCATTGTGTGGGCTCTGGTTGCAGAGAAATTTTGATTCAAAGTTAATCTTTCTTGTTTCAACCCAAAAACTAAAAATCTTAATAAAAGTTAATCTTTCTTGTTTCAACCCAAAAACTAAAAATCTTAATATGGCCATAATTTCCAAAATAAGGCTCGTAAGAGGTTGCGGTTAGCATTGTTGAACAGCTAACGGTCAGGCCTTTGCATTTCCGTTCAAAACTCAACTTTTTTTTTTTCCAATCGATTTTCGAAAAAAAGCATGGACTACCCCCTTATCACTAAAAATGCATTTTTTTACGAAAGTCTCTGGAACCCATTGAAACGTACATATATAGAAAGGTTTTGTCAAATGCAACCAGCACATCCAAAGCAAACCCTTTTATAAGGTAAAGTTTTCGAGATATTTGCATTCAAAGTTATTTTTTCGAGTTATGAATGCTTGTATGACTTTGGATGCCTACAGTTCCGCAAATAAGGCTGTGACGTCATTTTCGCTGGCAAAACGCTTGATTTTCAAGAGCTATCCATAGCTGAAAACTAGAACTTTCTATGAGGTCTGGTTGCGGAGATATCCTAATTCAAAGTCAATCCATTAAAATCGATTTTTTTGAGTTTTGAAAGTTTGCATGACTTTGGATGTCTACAGTTCCACAAATAAGCCTCGGAAGGCCTTGCGATTTATTAACCGCTTAATCAGTTTTTGGAGAGCTATCCATTGCTGAAAACTAGAGCATTGTGTGGGCTCTGGTTGCAGAGAAATGTTGATTCAAAGTTAATCTTTCTTGTTTCAACCCAAAAACTAAAAATCTTAATATGGCCATAATTTCCAAAATAAGGCTCGTAAGAGGTTGCGGTTAGCATTGTTGAACAGCTAACGGTCAGGCCTTTGCATTTCCGTTCAAACCTCAACTTTTTTTTTTCCAATCGATTTTCGAAAAAAAGCATGGACTACCCCCTTATCACTAAAAATGCATTTTTTTACGAAAGTCTCTGGAACCCATTGAAACGTACATATATAGAAAGGTTTTGTCAAATGCAACCAGCACATCCAAAGCAAACCCTTTTATAAGGTATAGTTTTCGAGATATTTGCATTCAAAGTTATTTTTTCGAGTTATGAATGCTTGTATGACTTTGGATGCCTACAGTTCCGCAAATAAGGCTGTGACGTCATTTTCGCTGGCAAAACGCTTGATTTTCAAGAGCTATCCATAGCTGAAAACTAGAACTTTCTATGAGGTCTGGTTGCGGAGATATCCTAATTCAAAGTTAATCCATTAAAATCGATTTTTTTGAGTTTTGAAAGTTTGCATGACTTTGGATGTCTACAGTTCCACAAATAAGGCTCGGAAGGCCTTGCAATTTATTAACCGCTTAATCAGTTTTTGGAGAGCTATCCATTGCTGAAAACTAGAGCATTGTGTGGGCTCTGGTTGCCGAGAAATTTTGATTCAAAGTTAATCTTTCTTGTTTCAACCCAAAAACTAAAAATCTTAATATGGCCATAATTTCCAAAATAAGGCTCGTAAGAGGTTGCGGTTAGCATTGTTGAACAGCTAACGGTCAGACCTTTGCATTTCCGTTCAAAACTCAACTTTTTTTTTTCCAATCGGTTTTCGAAAAAAAGCATGGACTACCCCCTTATCACTAAAAATGCATTTTTTTACGAAAGTCTCTGGAACCCATTGAAACGTACATATATAGAAAGGTTTTGTCAAATGCACCCAGCACATCCAAAGCAAACCCTTTTATAAGGTATAGTTTTCGAGATATTTGCATTCAAAGTTATTCTTTCGAGTTATGAATGCTTGTATGACTTTGGATGCCTACAGTTCCGCAAATAAGGCTGTGACGTCATTTTCGCTGGCAAAACGCTTGATTTTCAAGAGCTATCCATAGCTGAAAACTAGAACTTTCTATGAGGTCTGGTTGCGGAGATATCCTAATTCAAAGTCAATCCATTAAAATCGATTTTTTTGAGTTTTGAAAGTTTGCATGACTTTGGATGTCTACAGTTCCACAAATAAGCCTCGGAAGGCCTTGCGATTTATTAACCGCTTAATCAGTTTTTGGAGAGCTATCCATTGCTGAAAACTAGAGCATTGTGTGGGCTCTGGTTGCAGAGAAATGTTGATTCAAAGTTAATCTTTCTTGTTTCAACCCAAAAACTAAAAATCTTAATATGGCCATAATTTCCAAAATAAGGCTCGTAAGAGGTTGCGGTTAGCATTGTTGAACAGCTAACGGTCAGGCCTTTGCATTTCCGTTCAAACCTCAACTTTTTTTTTCCAATCGATTTTCGAAAAAAAGCATGGACTACCCCCTTATCACTAAAAATGCATTTTTTTACGAAAGTCTCTGGAACCCATTGAAACGTACATATATAGAAAGGTTTTGTCAAATGCAACCAGCACATCCAAAGCAAACCCTTTTATAAGGTATAGTTTTCGAGATATTTGCATTCAAAGTTATTTTTTCGAGTTATGAATGCTTGTATGACTTTGGATGCCTACAGTTCCGCAAATAAGGCTGTGACGTCATTTTCGCTGGCAAAACGCTTGATTTTCAAGAGCTATCCATAGCTGAAAACTAGAACTTTCTATGAGGTCTGGTTGCGGAGATATCCTAATTCAAAGTCAATCCATTAAAATCGATTTTTTTGAGTTTTGAAAGTTTGCATGACTTTGGATGTCTACAGTTCCACAAATAAGGCTCGGAAGGCCTTGCGATTTATAAACCGCTTAATCAGTTTTTGGAGAGCTATCCATTGCTGAAAACTAGAGCATTGTGTGGGCTCTGGTTGCCGAGAAATTTTGATTCAAAGTTAATCTTTCTTGTTTCAACCCAAAAACTAAAAATCTTAATATGGCCATAATTTCCAAAATAAGGCTCGTAAGAGGTTGCGGTTAGCATTGTTGAACAGCTAACGCTCAGACCTTTGCATTTCCGTTCAAAACTCAACTTTTTTTTTCCAATCGATTTTCGAAAAAAAGCATGGACTACCCCCTTATCACTAAAAATGCATTTTTTTACGAAAGTCTCTGGAACCCATTGAAACGTACATATATAGAAAGGTTTTGTCAAATGCACCCAGCACATCCAAAGCAAACCCTTTTATAAGGTATAGTTTTCGAGATATTTGCATTCAAAGTTATTCTTTCGAGTTATGAATGCTTGTATGACTTTGGATGCCTACAGTTCCGCAAATAAGGCTGTGACGTCATTTTCGCTGGCAAAACGCTTGATTTTCAAGAGCTATCCATAGCTGAAAACTAGAACTTTCTATGAGGTCTGGTTGCGGAGATATCCTAATTCAAAGTCAATCCATTAAAATCGATTTTTTTGAGTTTTGAAAGTTTGCATGACTTTGGATGTCTACAGTTCCACAAATAAGCCTCGGAAGGCCTTGCGATTTATTAACCGCTTAATCAGTTTTTGGAGAGCTATCCATTGCTGAAAACTAGAGCATTGTGTGGGCTCTGGTTGCAGAGAAATGTTGATTCAAAGTTAATCTTTCTTGTTTCAACCCAAAAACTAAAAATCTTAATATGGCCATAATTTCCAAAATAAGGCTCGTAAGAGGTTGCGGTTAGCATTGTTGAACAGCTAACGGTCAGGCCTTTGCATTTCCGTTCAAACCTCAACTTTTTTTTTTCCAATCGATTTTCGAAAAAAAGCATGGACTACCCCCTTATCACTAAAAATGCATTTTTTTACGAAAGTCTCTGGAACCCATTGAAACGTACATATATAGAAAGGTTTTGTCAAATGCAACCAGCACATCCAAAGCAAACCCTTTTATAAGGTATAGTTTTCGAGATATTTGCATTCAAAGTTATTTTTTCGAGTTATGAATGCTTGTATGACTTTGGATGCCTACAGTTCCGCAAATAAGGCTGTGACGTCATTTTCGCTGGCAAAACGCTTGATTTTCAAGAGCTATCCATAGCTGAAAACTAGAACTTTCTATGAGGTCTGGTTGCGGAGATATCCTAATTCAAAGTTAATCCATTAAAATCGATTTTTTTGAGTTTTGAAAGTTTGCATGACTTTGGATGTCTACAGTTCCACAAATAAGGCTCGGAAGGCCTTGCAATTTATTAACCGCTTAATCAGTTTTTGGAGAGCTATCCATTGCTGAAAACTAGAGCATTGTGTGGGCTCTGGTTGCAGAGAAATTTTGATTCAAAGTTAATCTTTCTTGTTTCAACCCAAAAACTAAAAATCTTAATATGGCCATAATTTCCAAAATAAGGCTCGTAAGAGGTTGCGGTTAGCATTGTTGAACAGCTAACGGTCAGACCTTTGCATTTCCGTTCAAAACTCAACTTTTTTTTTTCCAATCGATTTTCGAAAAAAAGCATGGACTACCCCCTTATCACTAAAAATGCATTTTTTTACGAAAGTCTCTGGAACCCATTGAAACGTACATATATAGAAAGGTTTTGTCAAATGCACCCAGCACATCCAAAGCAAACCCTTTTATAAGGTATAGTTTTCGAGATATTTGCATTCAAAGTTATTCTTTCGAGTTATGAATGCTTGTATGACTTTGGATGCCTACAGTTCCGCAAATAAGGCTGTGACGTCATTTTCGCTGGCAAAACGCTTCATTAATTTTTCAAGAGCTATCCATAGCTGAAAACTAGAACTTTCTATGAGGTCTGGTTGCGGAGATATCCTAATTCAAAGTCAATCCATTAAAATCGATTTTTTTGAGTTTTGAAAGTTTGCATGACTTTGGATGTCTACAGTTCCACAAATAAGGCTCGGAAAGCCTTGCGATTTATAAACCGCTTAATCAGTTTTTGGAGAGCTATCCATTGCTGAAAACTAGAGCATTGTGTGGGCTCTGGTTGCCGAGAAATTTTGATTCAAAGTTAATCTTTCTTGTTTCAACCCAAAAACTAAAAATCTTAATATGGCCATAATTTCCAAAATAAGGCTCGTAAGAGGTTGCGGTTAGCATTGTTGAACAGCTAACGGTCAGACCTTTGCATTTCCGTTCAAAACTCAACTTTTTTTTTTCCAATCGATTTTCGAAAAAAAGCATGGACTACCCCCTTATCACTAAAAATGCATTTTTTTACGAAAGTCTCTGGAACCCATTGAAACGTACATATATAGAAAGGTTTTGTCAAATGCAACCAGCACATCCAAAGCAAACCCTTTTATAAGGTATAGTTTTCGAGATATTTGCATTCAAAGTTATTTTTTCGAGTTAGGAATGCTTGTATGACTTTGGATGCCTACAGTTCCGCAACTAAGGCTGTGACGTCATTTTTGCTGGCAAAACGCTTCATTAATTTTTCAAGAGCTATCCATAGCTGAAAACTAGAACTTTCTATGAGGTCTGGTTGCGGAGATATCCTAATTCAAAGTCAATCCATTAAAATCGATTTTTTTGAGTTTTGAAAGTTTGCATGACTTTGGATGTCTACAGTTCCACAAATAAGGCTCGGAAGGCCTTGCGATTTATTAACCGCTTAATCAGTTTTTGGAGAGCTATCCATTGCTGAAAACTAGAGCATTGTGTGGGCTCTGGTTGCAGAGAAATTTTGATTCAAAGTAAATCTTTCTTGTTTCAACCCAAAAACTAAAAATCTTAATATGGCCATAATTTCCAAAATAAGGCTCGTAAGAGGTTGCGGTTAGCATTGTTGAACAGCTAACGGTCAGGCCTTTGCATTTCCGTTCAAAACTCAACTTTTCTTTCCAAACGATTTTCGCAAAAAAGCATGGACTACCCCCTTATCACTAAAAATGCATTTTTTTACGAAAGTCTCTGGAACCCATTGAAACGTACATATATAGAAAGGTTTTGTCAAATGCAACCAGCACATCCAAAGCAAACCCTTTTATAAGGTATAGTTTTCGAGATATTTGAAAGTTTGCATGACTTTGGATGTCTACAGTTCCACAAATAAGGCTCGGAAGGCCTTGCGATTTATTAACCGCTTAATCAGTTTTTGGAGAGCTATCCATTGCTGAAAACTAGAGCATTGTGTGGGCTCTGGTTGCAGAGAAATTTTGATTCAAAGTTAATCTTTCTTGTTTCAACCCAAAAACTAAAAATCTTAATATGGCCATAATTTCCAAAATAAGGCTCGTAAGAGGTTGCGGTTAGCATTGTTGAACAGCTAACGGTCAGGCCTTTGCATTTCCGTTCAAAACTCAACTTTTCTTTCCAAACGATTTTCGCAAAAAAGCATGGACTACCCCCTTATCACTAAAAATGCATTTTTTTACGAAAGTCTCTGGAACCCATTGAAACGTACATATATAGAAAGGTTTTGTCAAATGCAACCAGCACATCCAAAGCAAACCCTTTTATAAGGTATAGTTTTCGAGATATTTGCATTCAAAGTTATTTTTTCGAGTTATGAATGCTTGTATGACTTTGGATGCCTACAGTTCCGCAAATAAGGCTGTGACGTCATTTTCGCTGGCAAAACGCTTGATTTTCAAGAGCTATCCATAGCTGAAAACTAGAACTTTCTATGAGGTCTGGTTGCGGAGATATCCTAATTCAAAGTCAATCCATTAAAATCGATTTTTTTGAGTTTTGAAAGTTTGCATGACTTTGGATGTCTACAGTTCCACAAATAAGGCTCGGAAAGCCTTGCGATTTATTAACCGCTTAATCAGTTTTTGGAGAGCTATCCATTGCTGAAAACTAGAGCATTGTGTGGGCTCTGGTTGCAGAGAAATTTTGATTCAAAGTTAATCTTTCTTGTTTCAACCCAAAAACTAAAAATCTTAATATGGCCATAATTTCCAAAATAAGGCTCGTAAGAGGTTGCGGTTAGCATTGTTGAACAGCTAACGGTCAGGCCTTTGCATTTCCGTTCAAAACTCAACTTTTCTTTCCAAACGATTTTCGCAAAAAAGCATGGACTACCCCCTTATCACTAAAAATGCATTTTTTTACGAAAGTCTCTGGAACCCATTGAAACGTACATATATAGAAAGGTTTTGTCAAATGCAACCAGCACATCCAAAGCAAACCCTTTTATAAGGTATAGTTTTCGAGATATTTGCATTCAAAGTTATTTTTTCGAGTTATGAATGCTTGTATGACTTTGGATGCCTACAGTTCCGCAAATAAGGCTGTGACGTCATTTTCGCTGGCAAAACGCTTCATAAATTTTTCAAGAGCTATCCATAGCTGAAAACTAGAACTTTCTATGAGGTCTGGTTGCGGAGATATCCTAATTCAAAGTCAATCCATTAAAATCGATTTTTTTGAGTTTTGAAAGTTTGCATGACTTTGGATGTCTACAGTTCCACAAATAAGGCTCGGAAAGCCTTGCGATTTATTAACCGCTTAATCAGTTTTTGGAGAGCTATCCATTGCTGAAAACTAGAGCATTGTGTGGGCTCTGGTTGCAGAGAAATTTTGATTCAAAGTTAATCTTTCTTGTTTCAACCAAAAAACTAAAAATCTTAATATGGCCATAATTTCCAAAATAAGGCTCGTAAGAGGTTGCGGTTAGCATTGTTGAACAGCTAACGGTCAGGCCTTTGCATTTCCGTTCAAAACTCAACTTTTTTTTTTCCAATCGATTTTCGAAAAAAAGCATGGACTACCCCCTTATCACTAAAAATGCATTTTTTTACGAAAGTCTCTGGAACCCATTGAAACGTACATATATAGAAAGGTTTTGTCAAATGCAACCAGCACATCCAAAGCAAACCCTTTTATAAGGTATAGTTTTCGAGATATTTGCATTCAAAGTTATTTTTTCGAGTTATGAATGCTTGTATGACTTTGGATGCCTACAGTTCCGCAAATAAGGCTGTGACGTCATTTTCGCTGGCAAAACGCTTCATTAATTTTTCAAGAGCTATCCATAGCTGAAAACTAGAACTTTCTATGAGGTCTGGTTGCGGAGATATCCTAATTCAAAGTCAATCCATTAAAATCGATTTTTTTGAGTTTTGAAAGTTTGCATGACTTTGGATGTCTACAGTTCCACAAATAAGGCTCGGAAAGCCTTGCGATTTATTAACCGCTTAATCAGTTTTTGGAGAGCTATCCATTGCTGAAAACTAGAGCATTGTGTGGGCTCTGGTTGCAGAGAAATTTTGATTCAAAGTTAATCTTTCTTGTTTCAACCCAAAAACTAAAAATCTTAATATGGCCATAATTTCCAAAATAAGGCTCGTAAGAGGTTGCGGTTAGCATTGTTGAACAGCTAACGGTCAGGCCTTTGCATTTCCGTTCAAAACTCAACTTTTCTTTCCAAACGATTTTCGCAAAAAAGCATGGACTACCCCCTTATCACTAAAAATGCATTTTTTTACGAAAGTCTCTGGAACCCATTGAAACGTACATATATAGAAAGGTTTTGTCAAATGCAACCAGCACATCCAAAGCAAACCCTTTTATAAGGTATAGTTTTCGAGATATTTGCATTCAAAGTTATTTTTTCGAGTTATGAATGCTTTGGATGCCTACAGTTCCGCAAATAAGGCTGTGACGTCATTTTCGCTGGCAAAACGCTCCATTAATTTTTCAAGAGCTATCCATAGCTGAAAACTAGAACTTTCTATGAGGTCTGGTTGCGGAGATATCCTAATTCAAAGTCAATCCATTAAAATCGATTTTTTTGAGTTTTGAAAGTTTGCATGACTTTGGATGTCTACAGTTCCACAAATAAGGCTCGGAAAGCCTTGCGATTTATAAACCGCTTAATCAGTTTTTGGAGGGCTATCCATTGCTGAAAACTAGAGCATTGTGTGGGCTCTGGTTGCCGAGAAATTTTGATTCAAAGTTAATCTTTCTTGTTTCAACCCAAAAACTAAAAATCTTAATATGGCCATAATTTCCAAAATAAGGCTCGTAAGAGGTTGCGGTTAGCATTGTTGAACAGCTAACGGTCAGACCTTTGCATTTCCGTTCAAAACTCAACTTTTTTTTTTCCAATCGATTTTCGAAAAAAAGCATGGACTACCCCCTTATCACTAAAAATGCATTTTTTTACGAAAGTCTCTGGAACCCATTGAAACGTACATATATAGAAAGGTTTTGTCAAATGCAACCAGCACATCCAAAGCAAACCCTTTTATAAGGTATAGTTTTCGAGATATTTGCATTCAAAGTTATTTTTTCGAGTTATGAATGCTTATATGACTTTGGATGCCTACAGTTCCGCAAATAAGGCTGTGACGTCATTTTTGCTGGCAAAACGCTTGATTAATTTTTTAAGACCTATCCACAGCTGAAAACTAGATTTTTCTATGGGGTCTGGTTGCGGAGATATCCTAATTCAAAGTCAATCCATTAAAATCGATTTTTTTGAGTTTTGAAAGTTTGCATGACTTTGGATGTCTACAGTTCCACAAATAAGGCTCGGAAGGCCTTGCGATTTATTAACCGCTTAATCAGTTTTTGGAGAGCTATCTATTGCTGAAAACTAGAGCATTGTGTGGGCTCTGGTTGCAGAGAAATTTTGATTCAAAGTTAATCTTTCTTGTTTCAACCCAAAAACTAAAAATCTTAATATGGCCATAATTTCCAAAATAAGGCTCGTAAGAGGTTGCGGTTAGCATTGTTGAACAGCTAACGGTCAGGCCTTTGCATTTCCGTTCAAAACTTAACTTTTTTTTTCCAATCGATTTTCGAAAAAAAGCATGGACTACCCCCTTATCACTAAAAATGCATTTTTTTACGAAAGTCTCTGGAACCCATTGAAACGTACATATATAGAAAGGTTTTGTCAAATGCAACCAGCACATCCAAAGCAAACCCTTTTATAAGGTATAGTTTTCGAGATATTTGCATTCAAAGTTATTTTTTCGAGTTATGAATGCTTGTATGACTTTGGATGCCTACAGTTCCGCAAATAAGGCTGTGACGTCATTTTCGCTGGCAAAACGCTTAATTATTTTTTTAAGAGCTATCCACAGCTGAAAACTAGATTTTTCTATGGGGTCTGGTTGCGGAGATATCCTAATTCAAAGGCAATCCATTAAAATCGATTTTTTTGAGTTTTGAAAGTTTGCATGACTTTCGATGTCTACAGTTCCACAAATAAGGCTCGGAAGACCTTGCGATTTATTAACCGCTTTATCAGTTTTTGGAAAGCTATCTATTGCTGAAAACTAGAGCATTGTGTGGGCTCTGGTTGCAGAGAGATTTTGATTCAAAGTTAATCTTTCTTGTTTCAACCCAAAAACTAAAAATCTTAATATGGCCATAATTTCCAAAATAAGGCTCGTAAGAGGTTGCGGTTAGCATTGTTGAACAGCTAACGGTCAGGCCTTTGCATTTCCGTTCAAAACTCAACTTTTTTTTTCCAATCGATTTTCGAAAAAAAGCATGGACTACCCCCTATCACTAAAAATGCATTTTTTTACGAAAGTCTCTGGAACCCATTGAAACGTACATATATAGAAAGGTTTTGTCAAATGCAACCAGCACATCCAAAGCAAACCCTTTTATAAGGTATAGTTTTCGAGATATTTGCATTCAAAGTTATTTTTTCGAGTTATGAATGCTTGTATGACTTTGGATGCCTACAGTTCCGCAAATAAGGGTGTGACGTCATTTTCGCTGGCAAAACGCTTTATTAATTTTTCAAGAGCTATCCATAGCTGAAAACTAGAAATTTCTATGAGGTCTGGTTGCGGAGATATCCTAATTCAAAGTCAATCCATTAAAATCGATTTTTTTGAGTTTTGAAAGTTTGCATGACTTTGGATGTCTACAGTTCCACAAATAAGGCTCGGAAGGCCTTGCGATTTATTAACCGCTTAATCAGTTTTTGGAGAGCTATCTATTGCTGAAAACTAGAGCATTGTGTGGGCTCTGGTTGCAGAGAAATTTTGATTCAAAGTTAATCTTTCTTGTTTCAACCCAAAAACTAAAAATCTTAATATGGCCATAATTTCCAAAATAAGGCTCGTAAGATGTTGCGGTTAGCATTGTTGAACAGCTAACGGTCAGGCCTTTGCATTTCCGTTCAAAACTCAACTTTTTTTTTTTCAATCGATTTTCGAAAAAAAGCATGGACTAGCCCCTTATCACTAAAAATGCATCTTTTTACGAAAGTCTCTGGAAACCATTGAAACGTACATATATAGAAAGGTTTTGTCAAATGCAACCAGCACATCCAAAGCAAACCCTTTTATAAGGTATAGTTTTCGAGATATTTGCATTCAAAGTTATTTTTTCGAGTTATGAATGCTTGTATGACTTTGGATGCCTACAGTTCCGCAAATAAGGCTGTGACGTCATTTTCGCTGGCAAAACGCTTCATTAATTTTTCAAGAGCTATCCATAGCTGAAAACTAGAAATTTCTATGAGGTCTGGTTGCGGAGATATCCTAATTCAAAGTCAATCCATTAAAATCGATTTTTTTGAGTTTTGAAAGTTTGCATGACTTTGGATGTCTACAGTTCCACAAATAAGGCTCGGAAGGCCTTGCGATTTATTAACCGCTTAATCAGTTTTTGGAGAGCTATCCATTGCTGAAATTTAGAGCATTGTGTGAGCTCTGGTTGCAGAGAAATTTTGATTCAAAGTTAATCTTTCTTGTTTCAACCCAAAAACAAAAAATCTTAATATGGCCATAATTTCCAAAATAAGGCTCGTAAGAGGTTGCGGTTAGCATTGTTGAACAGCTAACGGTCAGGCCTTTGCATTTCCGTTCAAAACTCAACTTTTTTTTTTCAATCGATTTTCGAAAAAAAGCATGGACTACCCCCTTATCACTAAAAATGCATTTTTTTACGAAAGTCTCTGGAACCCATTGAAACGTACATATATAGAAAGGTTTTGTCAAATGCAACCAGCACATCCAAAGCAAACCCTTTTATAAGGTATAGTTTTCGAGATATTTGCATTCAAAGTTATTTTTTCGAGTTGTGAATGCTTGTATGAATTTGGATGCCTACAGTTCCGCAAATTAGGCTGTGACGTCATTTTCGCTGGCAAAACGCTCCATTAATTTTTCAAGAGCTATCCATAGCTGAAAACTAGAACTTTCTATGAGGTCTGGTTGCGGAGATATCCTAATTCAAAGTCAATCCATTAAAATCGATTTTTTTGAGTTTTGAAAGTTTGCATGACTTCGGATGTCTACAGTTCCACAAATAAGGTTTGGAAGGCCTTGCGATTTATTAACCGCTTAATCAGTTTTTGGAGAGCTATCCATTGCTGAAAACTAGAGCATTGTGTGGGCTCTGGTTGCAGAGAAATTTTGATTCAAAGTTAATCTTTCTTGTTTCTACCCAAAAACTAAAAATCTTAATATGGCCATAATTTCCAAAATAAGGCTCGTAAGATGTTGCGGTTAGCATTGTTGAACAGCTAACGGTCAGGCCTTTGCATTTCCATTCAAAACTCAACTTTTTTTTTCCAATCGATTTTCGAAAAAAAGCATGGACTACCCCCTTATCACTAAAAATGCATTTTTTAACGAAAGTCCCTGGAACCCATTGAAACGTACATATATAGAAAGGTTTTGTCAAATGCAACCAGCACATCCAAAGCAAACCCTTTTATAAGGTATAGTTTTCGAGATATTTGCATTCAAAGTTATTTTTTCGAGTTGTGAATGCTTGTATGAATTTGGATGCCTACAGTTCCGCAAATTAGGCTGTGACGTCATTTTCGCTGGCAAAACGCTTCATTAATTTTTCAAGAGCTATCCATAGCTGAAAACTAGAACTTTCTATGAGGTCTGGTTGCGGAGATATCCTAATTCAAAGTCAATCCATTAAAATCGATTTTTTTGAGTTTTGAAAGTTTGCATGACTTTGGATGTCTACAGTTCCACAAATAAGGCTCGGAAGGCCTTGCGATTTATTAACCGCTTAATCAGTTTTTGGAGAGCTATCCATTGCTGAAAACTAGAGCATTGTGTGGGCTCTGGTTGCAGAGAGATTTTGATTCAAAGTTAATCTTTCTTGTTTCAACCCAAAAACTAAAAATCTTAATATGGCCATAATTTCCAAAATAAGGCTCGTAAGATGTTGCGGTTAGCATTGTTGAACAGCTAACGGTCAGGCCTTTGCATTTCCGTTCAAAACTCATTTTTTTTTTTTCCAATCGATTTTCGAAAAAAAGCATGGACTACCCCCTTATCACTAAAAATGCATTTTTTTACGAAAGTCTCTGGAACCCATTGAAACGTACATATATAGAAAGGTTTTGTCAAATGCAACCAGCACATCCAAAGCAAACCCTTTTATAAGGTATAGTTTTCGAGATATTTGCATTCAAAGTTATTTTTTCGAGTTATGAATGCTTGTATGACTTTGGATGCCTACAGTTCCGCAAATAAGGCTGTGACGTCATTTTCGCTGGCAAAACGCTTCATTAATTTTTCAAGAGCTATCCATAGCTGAAAACTAGAACTTTCTATGAGGTCTGGTTGCGGAGATATCCTAATTCAAAGTCAATCCATTAAAATCGATTTTTTTGAGTTTTGAAAGTTTGCATGACTTTGGATGTCTACAGTTCCACAAATAAGGCTCGGAAGGCCTTGCGATTTATTAACCGCTTAATCAGTTTTTGGAGAGCTATCCATTGCTGAAAACTAGAGCATTGTGTGGGCTCTGGTTGCAGAGAAATTTTGATTCAAAGTTAATCTTTCTTGTTTCAACCCAAAAACTAAAAATCTTAATATGGCCATAATTTCCAAAATAAGGCTCGTAAGAGGTTGCGGTTAGCATTGTTGAACAGCTAACGGTCAGGCCTTTGCATTTCCGTTCAAAACTCAACTTTTTTTTTTCCAATCGATTTTCGAAAAAAAGCATGGACTACCCCCTTATCACTAAAAATGCATTTTTTTACGAAAGTCTCTGGAACCCATTGAAACGTACATATATAGAAAGGTTTTGTCAAATGCAACCAGCACATCCAAAGCAAACCCTTTTATAAGGTATAGTTTTCGAGATATTTGTATTCAAAGTTATTTTTTCGAGTTATGAATGCTTGTATGACTTTGGATGCCTACAGTTCCGCAAATAAGGCTGTGACGTCATTTTTGCTGGCAAAACGCTTCATTAATTTTTCAAGAGCTATCCATAGCTGAAAACTAGAACTTTCTATGAGGTCTGGTTGCGGAGATATCCTAATTCAAAGTCAATCCATTAAAATCGATTTTTTTGAGTTTTGAAAGTTTGCATGACTTTGGATGTCTACAGTTCCACAAATAAGGCTCGGAAGGCCTTGCGATTTATAAACCGCTTAATCAGTTTTTGGAGAGCTATCCATTGCTGAAATTTAGAGCATTGTGTGAGCTCTGGTTGCAGAGAAATTTTGATTCAAAGTTAATCTTTATTGTTTCAACCCAAAAACTAAAAATCTTAATATGGCCATAATTTCCAAAATAAGGCTCGTAAGAGGTTGCGGTTAGCATTGTTGAACAGCTAACGGTCAGGCCTTTGCATTTCCGTTCAAAACTCAACTTTTTTTTTTCAATCGATTTTCGAAAAAAAGCATGGACTACCCCCTTATCACTAAAAATGCATTTTTTTACGAAAGTCTCTGGAACCCATTGAAACGTACATATATAGAAAGGTTTTGTCAAATGCAACCAGCACATCCAAAGCAAACCCTTTTATAAGGTATAGTTTTCGAGATATTTGCATTCAAAGTTATTTTTTCGAGTTATGAATGCTTGTATGACTTTGGATGCCTACAGTTCCGCAATAATTGACCTTTACACCTCGTTGAGTACAGTCGCTTTTTTTTACGCTCCCCAATTATTTCAGTTATTCATTTAATTGTTTTCTTAAGTGCCCCAATAATAAAGAAAACAAAAAAAAATAATAATAATTCATTTTCCCAATCAATCTACTCAACGTGTTCGACTTGCCTTTTTTGCTTACCTTAGTACTTTTCCCAAGCATACAAAACTCTGTGCCCTAGTTAAATCCTGCATACCCATCGCGAAGTCTTGTCTGAAAAATAATAATCAGTATAAGCAATTGAATATTTGTGATTACTCCCGCAGATTTTAGCGTGTGCCAATTGTAAATAATGGATAACTGCTGCGATTTTTCAAAGTGTGCCGTCGACGGTAAAATTGCTGACCGGGTGGTTTGCCATGGTTTGTGTGGAAAATCGTACCATCCCATATGTACTGGTCTAAACAAAAGATCTACACCTCACCTGAAAGACTACCTTAATAACTTTGTATTCTATTGTGACGAATGCAAAGTTATTTCTTTATCCCATGTTTTGCTTGCGGTGAAGTGTCTAAGTGAATCCATAAACTCAATCTCAGATGACAATAATTCCTTTCATAAACATGTCACTGCCCAATTAAATCACCTTGACGAGTTCTCAAAGAACATCGAAATCCTAAACAGTACTGTTGAAAGTTACGGCAAACGTTGCCCCGCGAAACACAATTCGGTTGTAAAAGAAATCGCGTCTCTGTCAAATAATCGTGGCCACGACCAAAACCCTAGTGCCATTGATGAACTGAAGCATGTTATAAAAACTACTCTTGCTTCTATACCCGTGTCAAATCCCTTCGTGAGTTTAAGCAGCAATATTGCCTCCATCCGTACTGACCTTGATACTCTCCTCCAAAGTTCCTCCCGTTCCAAACCATCTACATTTTGTCAAGGGTCTCCATTGTTCAAAGATCTTTTGTCCAAAATGAATGACATTAGCAGTGATCTCGCTGTTGCCCGGATATCGATTAGTGAAATCTATGAAGAAATCAAAGCTGCCTCCTGTAAAATTGATGAGCTACCGGACCAAATTCAGCCGACTACTTCCATCTTTAATACATCCATCCTTGCTGAATTGGCTGAACACTCGGACAGATCCACTCATACTCCTTCGCTTTCCACTATACCACGGCTAAACACCATAGCTTCTCCGAAAGCAGATGAACCAATCATCCATCGCCTTGGGACTTCATGGACCCTCTCTGAGTGGAACAACAGAATCAAGAAAATTAGTGCAAATTCTGAGTTCACCCCCTTCTTCATAAAAGGTACCCCTAAGCAAGCTGGTGTCACCTGGATACAGAAGAAGTTTTACCAGCAGTTTGCTATAACCCTTGGAATATGCAAGAAGCTTTCTTCCTCAAGTTTCAAGATAATGATTCCCTCCAAATACGAATGGCTCTTTTCTGGCTCCCGCAACGACGCTCTCATGCTTGGTAAAGCAAAAATTAGCAAATGGATAAATCTACAAACTAGCTCTTAGTCTAACCTTCCTACAGATAAATCTGATTCTAATTGGAGTTTCAAAACAAAAATATTTCCTAATTTTTCACTTCTTCACAACTCCATTAATGTAACAAACCCACTGGTTACCCGTAGTCGGAAGCGTGTATCTTTCAATCTTGAACCTTCTCACCCCACCAACTCTTCCTCCACTAACTTTCCTAACTTCATACACTCTCATACATTAAATCCTGCTGCTTCACCTTTTTCACCGTCTGTTTCTTCTTCGATCTCTACTAAAACTACTGATCCTTCTTCTTCAACTGTTCCTCCCCCGATCTTTGACCCAATGGTTCCCCCTTCTGTGAAACTAACATCTAGACTTGCCGACCTTCCACCTACTTCGAATGACTTAGATGGACGTTATTTGATGTCACGTTTACGTGATAATAAACTTTTTGATAACGTTCGCCTTTACCTTGCGTACCTATATGACAAACCAGATTCTGTTTGTATTGAAGGTAAAACTAAAACAAACCTGATCGTGTCAATTCAAAAAGAAGGCCTGCCAACAGATCCTACCTGCCTTCGTAAGATCTACACCCGTTTTCATGAAGGCTTTGATATTTCTCCTGCTACAGTCTCTAAGGACCTTGCTACTTATGCTTCCCATATCGGCTCTAAACGCGTTTCTCACCTTCAAAGTACCCGCAACACCCTAAAAAATTATTACCGACCCTAACATAATTCCTAATATTTTGTCTCTTTATTACCAAAATGTAAGGGGTCTTCGTACAAAAACGGCTTCTGTTTATATCAACTCCCAAAAACTTCCCTATGATATTTTTGCCCTAACTGAAACAAACCTCTGCAATTCTATCCTTGATGAAGAACTTTTTACTTCCGAATTTGCCATTTTTCGAGCTGACGGACTAAGTAACGAAAGAGATCATTCTGGACGAGGTGTCCTTCTGGCGATTCACAATCGTTTTGACGCTAGCCTGGTAAAAAGATCGTGTGTGTCTTCTTTTGAATTTGTATGTGTCAAAATTTCTTTAAAAAAACGATGTATTTACTTAGTCTGTTGTTATATACGCCCTTCTCAGCCCACCCAAGCTTATCAACTTGCTGTTGATGAAATCGACTCTCTGTTTGAAGTCACAGATATTCTTGATGACTTAATTATTGTCGGTGACTTTAACCTCCCACATCTTCAATGGACCTCATCGGAAGATGAGATGTCTTTTGTGCCTACAAATTCCTCCTCTGAAAAGGAACTCCTGCTCACTGACCGATTCTTTGACCTTGGTCTTTGTCAGGTAAGTGGTATACTAAACAACTTAAGTAGACAACTTGATTTAATTTTCTCATCAGATCCCACTTGCTCCCTAGTTTCCAAAAGTGCTCATCTGCTCTCTACCCTCGACCACTTCCACCCCCCTCTTTCCATTACTTTCTCATATGAATGTGATAATGGGTCAGTTTTGTCCGAAAATTCTTTTTTTTTTCAACTTTCGCAAAGCTGACTTCGCTTATCTTAATTATCTTATCAACAATATTGATTTCAGTTCCTTCCTGAATAACAAAACCTCAATTGATATCGCCTTGGAATTTTTCTACACGTCTATCTTTAACTGCCTTGTTCAGGCTGTTCCTTATGTTCCGCGTAAACATGTCTCTTCCTCCCCTCCCTGGTACAATAAAGAATTGTGAACCCTTCGTAACGTGAGAAATAAATGGTGGAAAACATATTTGCTAACCAGATCTGCTCTGGACTTCTCAAACTACCAGCTAGCTCTACACCGCTTCTCTTCACTTTGCGAACTCCTCTATCTTGAATACATTGACAAAATGCAAAATAGCCTGATTTCAGATCCCAGACGCTTCTACCAGTTTATTAATATTAAACGGAAATCTGATGGCTTTCCCTCAACTCTTAAATTTATGAACTCGACATCTGGCGACCCTAAAATAATCACAAACCTTTTTGCCTCTTTCTTCAGTCAGTCATATAGTAATAATCCTCAAGAACCTGACTACGATTTTTTTAAGTACTTAAAAGATGGCCCATGCACCTCCTTTGCCTCAATTGAAATAGGTGTTGACATTGTCGCCAAAAAGATAAGTTTCCTTAAAGATGATTTCTCCCCTGGTCCCGATGGTTTGCCTGCCATTTTACTGAAAAAATGCGCCAACTCTCTATGTGAGCCTCTTTCAGCACTATTTCATCTTTCACTCTCTCAAGGTATCTTTCCAAAATTATGGAAGGACTCTTTTATTTTTCCTATTTATAAAAAAGGAGTAAAGAATGATATTGCTAACTACCGGCCTATTGCCAAGCTATCCTCAATCCCCAAGCTCTTTGAAAGGATTGTCTACGATTCTCTCTATTTTCACTGTAAACCTATCTTCTCCCCACAACAGCACGGCTTTTTAAAAGGCAGATCCACCACAACTAACCTTACGGAATTCGTTTCTAAAACTCTTAAGGAACTCGAAAAAGGAAATGAAGTGGACATTATCACCACAGATTTTAGTAAGGCCTTTGATAAAATCAGTCACCAAATTATTTATCTCAAACTTAAAGCTCTCGGTTTTCCTGCCCTTTTTATTTCTTGGCTCAGATCATACCTTGACAGCCGCCAATATAGAGTTATCTTCAGGTTTTCAATCTCTGACCCCATCTTTGCCACTTCGGGCGTTCCGCAAGGGAGCCACCTCGGCCCTTTGATTTTTGTTTTAACAATAAATGACGTTATTAACGTCATTAATGATTCAACTGTCTCTATTTACGCTGATGATATGAAAATAATTAAGGTCATTTCTACTCCCTCAGATTCTACATTACTTCAAAATGACCTTAATTCATTCCAAACTTGGTGTGACAAAAATTTTTTAGAACTCAATGTTACTAAATACCAATCCTTAACTTTCTCTCGTAAGCGATTACAACTTCCTCCTCGAACTTATTGCTTTCACGAAGTTGCTATTCAAATTGTCAGCTCTATTCGTGACCTAGGAGTAATTTGCGACAGTCAGTTAAATTTCCGAGCCCATTTCGATCATATTATTAACAAGGCCAACTCTTCTCTAGGTTTCATCAAACGTTGGTCTAAGGAATTCTCGAACCCATACGTCACTAAATCCCTCTATATTACCTTCGTTAGACCCCTCCTTGAATACGCTAGTCAAGTCTGGTCGCCCTATCAAAACTCTCATTCTCAAAGAATCGAAGCTGTGCAGCGTAGGTTTCTTAGATTTGCACTCCGCGGTCTCCCTTGGTCTGATAGCTTCATCCTACCCCCCTATGAAGATCGTTTAAAATTGATCAATTTGCAAACCCTACAAAAACGCCGTGAAGTCGCTGATATTCTCTTTTTGCATCAGCTTTTAGCAGGGACTATAGATTCTTCTTTTCTTGTGGAAACGATTCCCATCTATACTAACCCACGACACGTAACATCTGCTCCTCTCTTTCGCCTTCCTCTTCACCGCACAAATTACGGTATCTTTGAACCTATTTCTAGAATGCTGCGATTGGCTAATAACGCACAAGATACCTTTGACTTTCATATTAGTACTTCCTCACTTAGAAGCTCTCTCTACAACTCATCCTAAAACCCCAATTCTTCTTCATTACTATTTAGTTTTAAGTTTTGTTTCTAAAAAAAAGAAAAGAAAAAAATAACTAGACGTAAGTTAATTATTAAGTTTAGACTTAAGCTATGTTACTGTTGCTTGTATTAAGCTAAATAAATAAATAAATAAATAAATAAGGCTGTGACGTCATTTTCGCTGGCAAAACGCTTCATTAATTTTTCAAGAGCTATCCATAGCTGAAAACTAGAACTTTCTATGAGGTCTGGTTGCGGAGATATCCTAATTCAAAGTCAATCCATTAAAATCGATTTTTTTGAGTTTTGAAAGTTTGCATGACTTTGGATGTCTACAGTTCCACAAAAAAGGCTCGGAAGGCCTTGCGATTTATTAACCGCTTAATCAGTTTTTGGAGAGCTATCCATTGCTGAAAACTAGAGCATTGTGTGGGCTCTGGTTGCAGAGAAATTTTGATTCAAAGTTAATCTTTCTTGTTTCAACCCAAAAACTAAAAATCTTAATATGGCCATAATTTCCAAAATAAGGCTCGTAAGAGGTTGCGGTTAGCATTGTTGAACAGCTAACGGTCAGGCCTTTGCATTTCCGTTCAAAACTCAACTTTTTTTTTTTTCAATCGATTTTCGAAAAAAAGCATGGACTACCCCCTTATCACTAAAAATGCATTTTTTTACGAAAGTCTCTGGAACCCATTGAAACGTACATATGTAGAAAGGTTTTGTCAAATGCAACCAGCACATCCAAAGCAAACCCTTTTAAAAGGTATAGTTTTCGAGATATTTGCATTCAAAGTTATTTTTTCGAGTTATGAATGCTTGTATGACTTTGGATGCCCACAGTTCCGCAAATAAGGCTGTGACGTCATTTTCGCTGGCAAAATGCTGTATTAGTTTTTCAAGAGCTATCCATAGCTGAAAACTAGAACTTTCTATGAGGTCTGGTTGCGGAGAGGGTGGCACAATGGCGCATGAAGAACCAGGGCCTAGTGACTAACAACTCGCAACCATTCCTATGTGCGCCTGTCGACAGGAATGGAAGGGACCTACAAATTTATGCCGAATCCGAACGGCTAGACGAGAAGCACTTATTCGTGACAAGTGATACTCTTGGAGGATTTGTCAATTCCTCTCAAGAGTCTGGGAAGCGAACCCAGATCTCCAGCGTGACAGTTGAACGCACTAACCATTACGCTACGGGCTACTAAAAAAGAGAGACATGAACCTCATAATCTGCAGCTCAATATCTAGAACTTCCGATTTCTCAGAAAAATTCCAACTTGAACATTGAGATCACTTCTTATTTAAATCTAATAAACCAAACATCAACTCCAAACCAACCCATATAAATCTCCCAATAAATTTTATCCGGTGCCTAATTTCAATTTTTGTAGAGTTTCTTTGGATTTCATACCGATCAACAATTCGGAGACGACAAATTACCATCTTCCAAAATTCAATAAGGCAGCACAAGAAAATGGAAGCCTGTTTTTTTTTGTTAATTTTTTTTTTTAAGTTTGGGATAAAAGTACAGGCCATATAAATCATGGATTAGTGTTTAATGTTCGGATACTGGACTGTGCAAATGTATTAAAAATTAATATTATTTCACCATAAATTGCAGAAGTAATGGTTGAAGAAAGTTTTGAAACTTGGCAAGAAATAATGTTTAACAAATATTTAGTTTTATATAATTCTGCAAATAATAAAAGAAAAATTTTTTGTTATCATTTTTAAAGGAGAGTTTTAAAAGAAGAATTTTTGACCCAGTTAGAATTTTAACTCCAAACTCACGTCAAAACTCTGAAATTTCTTGCCAACATGCGGTATGGTATATGGGGTGCATCGAATGATTTTAATAGAACTGTAGTCTATGGAAAAAATTCAGCGAAGTTGAGGGAAAGGTATTATTAAGTGCAGGTCAAAATTTTTATTTTGTGAATATTCTTTTTTTCAATTTTTTTTTTTAAATTCAACTTTTAAAATGTTGCTATTCAAAATTCAATTCAATGGCAACATTTTTGCCACCCTGAAAATTTTTTTTGTCACCCCGGCATTTTTTTTACCGCACTGGCAATTTTGTTGTCACCCCAGCATTTGTTTAACCACCCTGCCACTCTGGAATTTTTTTTTTTGCCAGGCCGGCAATTTTTTTGCCAGCCCCTTGTTTCTTTTGCCACCCTGACAACTTTTTTGCCACGCCGTCATTTTTTCTGCCACCCTGGCAATTTTGTTTGCACCCGGTATATTTTTTTGCCACCTTGGAAATATTTTTGCCACACTGGCAATTTTTTTGCCACCCCAGCATTTGTTTTACCACTCTGGAAATTGTTTGGCAACCCCCGCATTTTGTTGCTACCATGGAAATTTTTTTGACAATATGGCAAATTTTTTTGCTACCCCGGCATTTGTTTTACCATCCCGGCAAATTGTTTTGGCACCCCGGCATTTTTTTTTGCCACTCCGGCAACTTTTTTGCCACACCGGCAATTTTTTTGCCACCTGGCAATTTGTTTGCCACTCCGGCATTTTTTTGCCACCCTGGAAGTTTTGTTGGCACCCTGGCAATTTTATGCCAGCCAAGCAATTTTTTTTACCACCTCGGCATTTGTTTTACCAACCTGGCAATTTTTTTGCCACCCCGGCATTATTTTGCCACCCTGGTAATTTCTTTTGGCACGTTGGTAATTTGTTTTGCAAGTCTGGCAATTTTTTTGCTACCCTGGTAATTTTTTTTACCATCCCGTCATTTTTTTGCCACTCTAAAGACGGGCGTTATTTTTGCCACCCTGGGGACCTACAATTGTATGCCGAATCCAAACGGCTAGACGAGCTAGACTTATCATGACAAGTGATACTCTTGGAGGATTTGTCAATTCCTCGCAAAGAGGTAGTAGCACCGCAAAATACTTTTCAAGTTTTTACATGGACAAGGCTGATAATTGAACCCAACCCTCCAGCGTTTTAAATAATAAGAAACAATTTTCATTCAAAAAAATACTTTTTTACTTTAAACGCAATACCCTTAATAATGTTAATAAATTATCTAAAGATACAGATTTTTGAGACGCAAAAGCTCATTCGTCAATTCAATGAAGGAAGAATATCCCTTCAAACTAAGTTCAACTGTTTTGAGACTTAGCACACTTATTAAGAAATGTCTAGTGATAGTGATAACCCATAAAAAGAACACAGGAATCCGACCTGAGCGCTTGCGGTAGTGAAGTGAAGAAAGTATTGTTTTTACACGTTTATCTTGAAAGCTGTTACTGTGTGCTAAATCAAAAAATAATCTTCTACAAAAATAAAGACAAGAACAATTCCTATAAAATGTAGAAAATAAATATTTACCTGTGGTGTTTGTTATAAACATGAGAGATAACTCTATTAATGTATTTTTCAATAAAGGTATAATAAAAGGAAAGCTGGACAAGGAAGGGAAGACATTTTCATCTAATACAATAGTGAGAGTAACTCAGTAAAACATTTACACGCATAACAATAACAAAACAAGTTATTATAGAGAATTTTGTTTGTGTTTTCCATGTAAAACTTTTATTGAGTTGCTAGTCTCTCTTTCAAAAAACACGGCTGTTATTAGAAATAAGAGTTTATTTAAATAGCTGTTAGGTAATAGTTATTCGATAACAACAAATTTGATGTGGTGAATTAAGTATGAAAAATCGCAATTTTATTTATCGAATAACTAACTCTTGACATACCGGAAAACTATGTTTCTCTTAACTTATTTTCGAAACTAAAAGCAATGAAACAAATTTATCTTTTTTTTTAGGAAACTTAATGAGCTTTATTTATTTGAAGATTTTATCTTTTTACAGTAACGGGAGAAACAGAAAAAACAATATATTTATCTTCGCTGCCGCAAGCGCCACGGTCGGATTCTTGGGAGTTTTTTTTAGGTCATCACTAGATATCATTTAATTAGTATTTTGGATCCAATTTCTTGTTCTGAGGACTTCTCACTTTTTAGGTCAGAAAGTAAATTAGATGTTTGAAGCCATTAAAACTAGTAATTGGAACCAAAATACACCCTGAAGACGGTAAAGAGTACAGGATAAAACTTTGCGGTGGATTCACTTGGCATAGTATGGTCAATAAGTAAGAATAAAATGCTGGAATTCAACATAAAGTTTATAAAGACATCGTGGACAATATAATGGAGTCTTATTCATTTGCTATTATGCCCATACATTTGTTTTTAAGCACGATAAAGATGTAAAATGTCCTACACGTATTGCAGCGTTGTATAATATTTAATTACCCGATTACAAATTACCCATTACTCTTTTAAATATGTAATTAAATAAAATCTAATTACCCATTATATTCTCAATGTGTAATTAAAAAATATTTTATTTGTAATTTAATTTGTAAGTAATTTGGGATTGTAATGGAAACAAATTTAAATATCCATTACATTCTTAAAATGTAATGGAAAAAAAATAACTATCCATTACATTTTTGAAATGTAATTAAAAAATATCTAATTACCTATTACATATGTAATCTGTAATTAAATATTATTTAATTACATATTACAACTGTAATGTAATTTTTTTTTTTTCATTACATTTTGAAAATGTAATGGGTAATTAATTTTTTTTCCATTACATCTTGAAGATGATTAGCAGTTGTTTGCGTACACAAGAATAAAGTTTCTAGATTGGACCGTCCAAAGATCGGGCCTAAATTCTATCGAAAACTTGTGGGTAGACATCAAGGGAGGGTTAAAGTACAAAAAAAAAAAAAAGAATGCTGATCACATTTTTTTAAAATATTAAGAAAATCTAATAGAGTATATCACGACCAAGATACCCTGCCTTACGCGAATATATGCAAGGAGTTTTGTCTGAAATCATAAAGAATGATCGTTTCCCTCCAATTCCTCCTCATGGTTTTCGCCTTGACGGTGGCGAGGGGGCTTACGCTTGACACACCAGCAATCCAGCTGCAGGGTCAAGCAACTAAGAAAACCAAAAAACAGCGATGTTATCCAAGCAAATATAATGGTTAAAAGTTAGCAAGAAGAAGAAAATCGAGTGGGGATATACACTCAAGTGTCAGCAGAAGTCACGGCTGTCGGCGAGGGCTTGGCTTTGCAAGAAGATAAGTCTCCAGTGACAAAAAAAAGCAAACCACAATTAAAGAGCCAGGGAAACACTCGCAACCTTGCAACAGCTCTTCTTCCTGCAACGATTTGCATAGCTTGGCTATCGACGCACGGTAGGAAGACCTCGAACAAACCTCCCTCTATAGGAAGTCAAACCGAGGACCTATTGGAAGACTCGAGTCAAGAAGAGACTACGCTGAAGTCTACTGCACCCCTCAAAGCTTCGGGGCAACGTAACTACAGATCCTCTAAACGGTTCGTGAGTGCTACCGAGAAAAAGGACCCAACTACCCTCAGTTCGAGAGACAAGGCCCTTTTGAAAAAACACAGGAAGTAGGTGAAGAACTATGAACGTCAGTTGGCATTGACTGCAACTGAACCCATTGACTCCGCCCAACAGATGAACATAATAAAGCCAAACAGCAAAAGAGTGGATGCTGCTACATCTAGGTCTATCCCTAAAAAGATAAACCGTGAACAGGCCAGCAAAAACTCTAATGCTAGTCCCGACTCAAAGGCTAATTTGGCGACCTCCAGCAAGAAACAGCAAACCAACGCTACATCGAACCTGAAAAGGAACGAATCATACGAATCATTAACTCGCAACTTGGAGATATTATTGTCGAGAAAACAGTTACAAGGGGCACACCACAGGGAGGGGTAATCTCACCTCTTCTCTGGGTCCTCGTTGTAAACAAAATTCCAACATGACTTAGGAATCAGGGCATTAAAATTGTAGCCTATGCAGACGATATAGTAATTTTGATATCGGGTAAGTACCTTACCACCATCAAAGATATTATGGAATCTGCACTTCAAGAACTATATTCTTGGGCAGCACACAACGGTCTGGGAGTTAGCCCTACAAAAACTGAACTAGTTCTGTTTACCAAGGAAAGGAAATTAGAGGATTTTACCCCCCCCCCCCAAGCTTAATGGAATTCCACTGAAACATTCCAAAAAAGCTAAATATCTTGGAGTAATCCTTGATTCCAAGCTAACATGGAAACGTAACACAGAGGAAAGAATGAAAAGAGCACTCTGTGCTTTCTACACATGCAAGAAAACCTTTGGTACGCGTTGGAGTATGCAACCACAAGTCATACAGTGGATGTACACGGCAATTGTTCGTCCCATACTTGCCTATGGTTCGATCGTGTGGTGGAAGGCTGTAGAAAAAGTTAGCTATCTCAAAAACAAGGTACAGAGGCTAGCTTGTATAGGAAAAACGGGGGTACAGAGTTCTACGCCACAAGCAGTGCTGGAAATTATTCTAAATCTTCCAGCACTGGACGAGTACTTGAACTTGAACGAACTTGATATGACGACTGACTACGTATCACCCATAATAGATTTTAAAATACACTTCTCCATTCTAATTCCCGAAAGACATAGATGGGAACCTAACTCACTAATAAGTGAACAAAGTATCCCGTTCTACACCGATGGGTCAAAAATTGAAGAAGGAACAGGGGCAGGGGTGTTCTGTGAATCTCTCAAGATGAGTGTAGTGTCTTTCAAGTTGAGATTTTCGCTATTGAAAAAGCGACAGAAATGTACACAAGAAAAAACTGAGCTCGTGGACAGCCAAGCTGCTATCAAAGCATTAGCCAGTGAGACTATTAGATCCAAGACAGTGGCAAAATGCCGAGGCGTACTGGAGAAAATTTGTTACTCCAACCAAGTCAAACTCTGCTGGGTTCCTGGACATAGTAAAATAGAAGGGAATGATATAGCAGATGAACTGGCAAGGAAAGGGTTATAAGCAAATAGGAACAATAGTAGCCAATTATTTACGGGATCTGAAATCCCGATTGGCGTCATTAAAAAGAAAATTGACCTAGTAACGAAAGAGCAAATCAATAACTCCTGGATTTCCAGGAATAACTGCGTTATCTCTAGAAGTTTATGGCCTAGAATTAAGGAAAAGGAAACTCAGTATACTTTATCGCTGAGTTAAAAGAAAATAAAAATCTTGATAGGGGTACTAACGGGTCATTGCGCCATTGGCACAATGGCCACCAGTTAAGGCGCCATAAGTTAGGAACACCTCTGTTCTTATTTATAAGGGGATCAAAATGGACCAATAGGCCCCCGTGTACGCAATAGCCTAGGCTGTGCACACCCCTCCCTACCTAACCTAATCTTCCCTACAATATATTCACATTTACATACTGAAGTTTCAAAGATTCTTAATGTTGTGACAACCTTTTCTATCTTTCCTATTCAACAGGATACTTCCCGAAAAGTTGGAAAACAGCGTTCGTCCAACCAGTCCCCAAAAAAGGCGTATCCTCTTCACCCTCTAATTATCGGCCAATCGCACTGACGTCCCTTTTGTCCAAGGTCATGGAAACACTGACCAATGGACAGCTTAAGATATATCTTGAAGAACATAATATTTTTAATGACCGTCAATATGGTTTTCGCAGTAATAGATCCACTGGTGATCTGATGGCATATCTCACTGAAAAGTGGAACCAATCCTTACGTCGTTTTGGAGAAAGGAAGATTATTGCGCTTGATGTTTCTAAGGCATTCGATAGAGTCTCGTATCCTGCTCTTCTATCAAAAATGAGTGCGTTTGGTATTGATGTATCTCTTATTCGTTGGATTAGTAATTACCTCTCACCGTTCAATTCAAGTTGTTTTGGATGGTTTTAAGTCTGAAGTTCGTAAAATAAATGCTGGTGTCCCTCAAGGCTCTGTTTTGTCTCCGACTCTTTTTCTCATTTTTATTAATGATCTTTTGTCCGAAACTTCTAATCCACTTAACTGTTTTGCTGATGACAGCACCCTCAGCTTCTCATATTCATTTCCTGATTCAATTCCTCCTTCTTCGAATGTGGAACTGCAACGGCAATATATGTTGAGCTCATTAAATTCCGATCTAAATGGCATCGTTAGATGGGGTATTAAAAATCGTGTTGAATTTAATGCTTCCAAGACGCAGAGCTGTTGTTTATCCTTAAAGCGGAATAATCCCCCAATGTCATTGCTCATGGATGGCACTTGCATCTTGGAAACAGAAAAGCTGTCAATTCTTGGTTTGTGTATTACTGACCATCTTTTGTGGAATGGCCACATTTTGGATATAACTAAAAATGCGGCCAAATGCTTAGGTTTCCTAAGACGATGTAAAAACTTTTTTCCCCCCTCTGATCTGGCCACAATTTATAAGGCCTACATACGTCCGAAACTGGAATATAATTCTCATATCTGGTCTGGTGCATCAAAAACATCTTTGCACCTACTGGACAGAATTCAGAGAAGAGCTTTAAGACTGATAGGTGACAGAGCAATTTCCGAAACAATTGTTTCGTTGGAACATCGTCGAACCGTCTCTTGCCTATCTCTGTTTTATCGCTACTTCTTTAAACAATGGTCTAGTGAAATAGGGAGTTGCATACCCCCACTAAAAAAATTGCGCCAATGGGAATGCGCATCGGTATACCTTCGAGCCAAATTTCGGACGTACAGTTAAGTACAGAGATTCTTTCTTTTGCCGAACGACACGAATGTGGAATTCCTTAACCGACTCTGTTTTTCCTCCCCATTTCAATGCCCAGACATTTAAGACGAATGTACATCGGTTTCTCCTACTAAATCCTCCTACTGTTTCCTAAATGTTCGCACTGTGTTAAACCAACATTTAAATCCCTTGAGTGCATGTTAATTATAAAAAAAATAAAAACTTTTCTGTTCTTAATTATATCTCCATACGAAATTAGAGTTAAATTAATGATTATTTTTTTCCTACCAATATTCTCATGCCAATATTTTGCAAACATTATTCAGAGTGTACCTTAGCTCATGGTTTATTAGTAAAACCACTTCTAAACCTAAACAGATTTCCCAAACAAAAGTTATGTATTTTTTATATTTTTATAAAAATATCGATCATAATTATATCGCCACCACTGTACATACATACTATTTCGTATGACAGAAGTTAAATTTATTTATTTTTCTTCATAATAGAGAGGTTTTCGGGATAACAGTAAGATGAGGTGAGGACTAACAACTGGTTTACGATGAAAAAAAAGAACAAAAGGCAATTTTCTTAAATGAATTTCAAAAGTGGAACATTTTTAGAAGAAGACGTGACTTGTATTTTTATATAAGCATTTTTGTCAGACTTTTTTTTAAATGATTAGAATTCTACTGTTAAAAGATTTTTGTATTTTGAAAAAAAAAAAAAAATAATAATAATAATCTGATAACTTTTCCATAAGACTGTAAATCCCTGTGCCAATTGGCCGCAATGTATCATACTGGGAATCTGAAACTGACTGGGATATCAACAGTCAACAACAGATAAAATTGGCACTGCAAATAAATCCTCGTCAAGATGCGAGAATATAAAATCATTTTATAAATTGGCATCGGAATTAAACATTCCTCCATAATTTTCATCGTAAACTGCTATATGTGCTGCACGTCCCGTCTCCTTTGGAATTTAAACTTACGCCCGATAGGGATCTGAACTGGCGCGAATAAGGAGACAAAGACATGCAAGTTGAAACACAAACACAACATAAGAAATTGAGTTTTTGATACCTTTTCAAGCTATACATACAAAAATGCAATTTTAAAGGTTCCATCACTAATTCTCGGTGATGTCTGGATGTGGCATGGGCTTTGTAACAACGCGAACGACGATATCCATCCGAAGTCCAAATAATGTGTCCCCCAAAAATGGGATATGCCACATGTCGTTTGAATTCGAATCAAAAAGGCCAAACCACAAACCAAACGTCGTCTGTCTGTCCACAAATGAAATATAGGTATAGGAATACCCTAAGGTATCCGCGATTTAGTTAGTATCTGCTAGAAGGTAGGGTAAGGTATAGTTAAGTCTCCATTTCTTAAGTGTCTGTTCTGAAAGTTAGAAGACCATGATGGTATCACCTGATTACCAAAGAATTTATTTACCTCCCGTATATGGTGGAGTAGAGTTTTGTGTGCATATGAATAGCCATCGCCATCGGTTGCTCGTTGCTCCAAGGATCGACATCGATATAGCGACACACGAAGTCACAGAAAAGGACTTACGCTCCTTGATGGGACGACTGGAGCGTAATTGTTGGGTGTTGGTTAAAGGTATCTTGTGACAATGGAGTTAAATCATGGGTGCCCTAGTCTCAGTGTCATGTGGATCCTATATACACTTTACAGGAAACAGGAGACGTGCTGGTAATATATATGGGCGTGGTCTGGTGAATTTGGCAATATTGCATTCCCTTTCAATGGTGGCCGCCGGCAGCGGAGCGCATTTCGTATTTGCGCATTATTAAGTGTCATGGATGGCTGCTCCTTCATGCAACGCCCACTGTAAGCAAACTAAGCACTATACTCGAGATGATGCATGTCGAGTCGGGTGGACTGAATGTTTGAACACGAAACACAAGGGGCGCAAATTCCACTTTTGAATGGAAGTCCTTACATGGATTGTGGTCCTGGGTTTGGTGTTTATGGTCGGATTCGTATAGAGATAGGTACCCATATACCTACTATATTATGTGTTGCTGCGGTTTGGATATGAATTGTTCCTGAATGACGGACGTGTTGAATAACAAACAGGTTGGAACTATATTGAGCGAGGTGTGCCACAACAATGGAGGAGAATGTGGTAAATGATGGTTGCAAGCCACACCGCACCGCACCGCACCGCACCGCACCCCACATCAGTGCTGTCGCGGCTGCATTTCACGAATATGTTCAATATAGGTCGTGACATTAAAATGGCATTGGACATACAGGCAGAAACTTTAAACTTCAGTTTAGGAGCGGTGCAGTTGGAAATTGAAGTGTGATGGACACATAAGCAATGGTTGTAAGAATAGCAATGGATATTGGACAGCTGATGATGGAGGGATGAATTATACATAAATGTTATGTATAGTTAGTTTGAAATTTATTTGGAGTTCGGGTAGAGAGTGGAGAATTATTGCTCATTGTTATTAGAAGTTGTACGTTGGAGTATCGTGATTGTGAATGGGGATACTACCTACATTATTTTGTGTGAGTGCACTTAAACGAGCTTTCCTAATTGGGTTTAAATTATTCTTATTATTGTTTTCGTTTCTTTGGAATAACAATTTGTTACCTGCAGTTTGAATTAATTTTATAAGCAATTGAAATATTTTATCAGATTGTGGGAGGCGTAGGTATGCTAGTGGTGAATAAGGAGATTTGTATTATTTACTTGCCTGATACCTTTTTTTTACAAATAAAGGAGTAAGTTCCAATCTGTTTTTCATACCGGGTGCGGGGGCGGGGGAGACTTATTAAAAGTGGTTTTGATTATTTTCCTTTGCTCGAATTTTTAATTTTCACAGACCGAAATGGTATAGGTACGTAGCTTCTTTATTGGGCAAAACTTCTGTAAGTGAAATAAAAATACAAAACCAATACAATACAAAACAAAATTCTGTAAATGAGGTGCTAAAAGTCTTATACGACCTTGAAAAACAAAAAATTTCAAAAATTCATATAAAATAACCTATGGCTGACCAATTACTGAAACTAGCTGACCTTTTATCACGAGTCGTTGGCCTTTCAAATGGTATACTTCTTTTGCGAATATCCCACAAATGAGGTGCTAAAAGTATTATACGACATTGAAAAAATAAATTTTGAAAATTCAATTAAAAAAAACCTATGGCTGTCAAATTACTGAAATTAGTTGACCTTTTATGAGGTCTAGGTAACCTTTTAGATGGTGTATATTTTTTTCGAATATCCCATAAATGAGGTGCTAAAAATAGTTTTGACCTTGAAATTTTTTAAAAAAAATATTAAAAAAATCTATGGTTGACCAATTACTGAAACTAGCTGACCTTTTTTGACCAATTACTGACCTTTTAGATGGCATACTCATTTTTTATAAATTCTATAAATGAGGTGTTAAAAGTCTTATACTGTGACCTTGAGCCAAACTTTAAAAGTTCATTAAAAAAAACCTATGGCTGACAAATTACTGAAACTGGGTGACCTTTTATCACGAGCCATTGGCCTTTCGAACGGTATACTTCTTTTGCGAATATCCCACAAATGAGGTGCTAAAAGTCGTATACGACCTTAAAAAAAAAAAATTTTGAAAATTAAATTAAAAAAAACTATGGCTGACCAATTACTGAAGTTAGTTGACCTTTTTTGAGGTCTAGGTAACCTTTTAGATGGTGTATATTTTTTTCGAATATCCCATAAATGAGGTGCTAAAAATAGTTTTGACCTTGAAATTTTTTAAAAAAATTATTAAAAAAAATCTATGGTTGACCAATTACTGAAACTAGCTGACCTTTTTTGACCAATTACTGACCTTTTAGATGGCATACTCATTTTTTATAAATTCTATAAATGAGGTGTTAAAAGTCTTATACTGTGACCTTGAGCCAAACTTTAAAAGATCATTAAAAAAAACCTATGGCTGACAAATTACTGAAACAAATTACTAGGTGACCTTTTATAACGAGCCGGTGGCCTTTCGAACGGTATACTTGTTTTGCGAATATCCCATAAATGAGGTGCCAAAAATATTTGGTGAAAAAATGTAACCCTTGATTAAAAGTTTTCTATGGCTGATCAATTTCTGAAACTAGTTGACCTTTTTTGACCACTTACTGACCTTAAATTTTAAATTTTGTAATTTTCTGTACAAATGTACATACCATATAGGTATATATATGTGATTATCAGTCCAAAGTCGTTCCCGTATCTGTACTCAAACATTTCTCAGTTTTTGGCAAAAATAAAAACAAAACCCTCACGAAAGAGTAAAAGAAATTCCCCTATCTAAGATTTTCTGCCCAAGAGATTTCTTCGGGCTGAAAATAACAGCACATCTAAATATTATTTTGAAAGTAGAAAAATGCAAACCAAGCATATAGTACCGTACTTGTAGGGTTCCCAACCATCATCCATTTGGAAGGACAAACTTATCATTATAAACTGTTTTTCATCCGTCTTGTCTTACTTTACTCTTTTTCAAAAAAATTTTTTTTTTTTTACAGGGCCGTAAATTCGCGCAAGAATGTGTTTTCTCTTTACAAAGAAAATTGTGTTCGCACGTGAATGTTGGAAATCCTGCATATTTTTTGACAGAACACAAGGTGTACATACTTTACATCTAATTTAGTCACACATTTTTTGAGCGTATAAATTAAAAGTGTACCAGAAAAATCAATCACGCTTGTGGAACTAGACCTCATTATTCAAGTTTGTATATTTATATTAAATTATAATTTTGGTTCTAATGTACATATACTTTTCTTGTTCACTCAGACACATTTGAACGCACCTTTTTTGCCGAACGCACTCACTCTCATAATGATCTGACTTAAATATGAAAGTTTACTTAATAAGCAGCGTATTTCGAGAATTCAGGTTCAAATTTATTTAGCTGATGCTTATAAGTTGCAAATAAGTTACGCAAAAAAACAATTGTTTACTTTTTTGGATTGCGATAAAAGGTGTGTCTTGGACTTAACAGGTCAGTTCTCTTAAAAGTTTAGATAAACAATTCGAGAATAGCTAGATGTTTGAAATATATAAAATGCTGATTGTGTAGCGACCATCATCACATTATTAGGCGTGTTTTTTAGTGCACTCTATGTTAGCTTAAAAAAAATTTCCATGTAAAATACAACAACAAATCTGCTTATTTCGCGGCGATAAACATCCCTGCTTAAGAATTAAGCTAAAATAAAAAAGTGCTTCCATACACTATTTTCTACGTTTATCCGATGAATTTTCAACAATGTCAAAAATTCATCCAAAAATTCATTAATTTGGCAGATGGATCTTGAAGCACGGGTTGACTGGTCGTAAAAAAGATGACAGAAAAAAAGGCAAAAGACAATTTGTTAAAATATAATTTATTAATTTGAAATAAATGTTACTTTCCATTCAAGTCCAGGGATGAGACGTTTCTTTTAATTTATCAAAATGTTAACGATATTTTGTTTAATTTTTTTTTTGTTGACAAACAGTTTACAGCCAAAATGTCAGAAAATGGCCACGATCAAGAATGGATGGGATAAGATAGTTTGTATCCTTATTTTATTATTATATTATTTTAATAACTTTTCTGAATACAAACGTATACCAACATTTTTCGGATAGCAAGGATAGCTATCACACGGGATTGGCTGCATTCGGAAACCTATGTGATAGCCTATCTAAGATAGATTTGTATCCATATAGGTTTTCGAATGTATTGGTTGTTTTAGACATCGTTCATTGAAAAGAACAACGTCATAACTCAAAAAACATCAATTTTGACCTAATGATACAGTTCAAACTCATGTTCTATAAATTATTTTTTGGCAAAATTTTATTTCTATAACTGAAAAATTGAAGGCTAGAGCATCATTTGTCGTTATATACACTGTCACTTTTAAATATTTTTTTGTGAAAATACTGTATTTTTTTTCATTTACGCAGGGTCCTTTGAAGTGAAAAGAGTGCAATAAATATTTTAAAAGTGTCATATTTGGCGATAAAATTTTAATTAATAGCTCTACCAAGAAAAAAAATAGATACAAATAAAGGCGATTATGAAATAAAGGTATGCAAACTTTAAATTGCGACTTCTGAAGTTTGACGTTTTTTGAGATATGACGTTGTTCTTTTTAATGAGCGACATATTGCATGGGGATACAAACGTATAGGTACCAACGTTTTTCCGATAGCTTTGATAGCCATCCAACAGCAAAAGCTAAATTGTCATCAGCTGTTTTTTTTAAACGGGATTACAACAACACGAACGTATCTGGATAGCTCTACATAGGTTTCCGAATGCGGCCATTGCTTCAACACGAAGCTATCCGGATAGCTCTGCATAGGTTTTTGAACGCGGCCAATGTCATTGTTATATCAGTGCTGCCAAATTATTTTCTGAAGCAACCATGAGCGTTTTTTTGTGCCATTATTTCTTAAGCTAACATAGAGGGCACACAAAAAACACGCCTATTATTATCATTGTTATTATTATTATCCACTTGTTCAATTTAACTCTGTTTTCAATATTCGTTATCAAATTAGTTTTATCATTATTTCATTGATTATTTTGATTACATATTTTAAGTATAAACAGAAGAAATAATTTAAATAAAAATCAGTTCTGATTGGGAATTCAAACGAAAAGGATCTTGGCCTTGTTGTTATTTCCCTTTCAGGATTCCTACTCTGGTGACCCCGATATACAAACACTCATACATTTGATTTGGTATCCCCCGCCCAACGGTAAGGGGCCAATGAAATCCTGTAAACATATGTACATACTACATAAAAGGTATTCGCTGACCCCTGGTAAGGTGCCTCTCTTAATACACTACTCTACATAAACATCCAATCATCCATACAACCAACGAAAATAATGGCTAACGAAGAAACCATATCGAACGTATCAATGAGAGTTCCACCTTTCTGGAAGCGGAGACCTGATCTTTGGTTCCACCAGGTTGAAGCCCAATTCCAAACCAGTCGAATCACTTCCGACGACACGAAGTACTCCACCCTGGTCGACAATGAAGCTGACATCCTTACTGAAGTAAGTGATGTCATCTGAAGTGATCAAGTCTGAAGACCCGCCATATGTCAGTATTCCAGGAATCAGAGCAAAAACGACTTCTGAGTGGGATTACTCTTGATGGAAGACGACCAACACAGCTGCTAAACAATATAAGGGAGCTTTCATCAACTAGCATTTCTGACGACGTTCTCAGAACACTGTGGATGTGTGAATGCAACAACTGCCAAACACAACACAGTCAATTCTGTCATGCAGTCCAAATCAAGACCTCAAAACATTGGCAGACATGGCAGACAACATTTCTGACTTCTACGGAAATTCAGTTGTTGCTTCCGTCTCAGCACCCTCCAGTGATTCTGCGATCTCCGAACTTAAAGAGCAAATTTCTGCTCTAAGAGATGAATTGGAAGAAGCCGTCGAAGTCCTTCGAAGAAGAAGAACATATCCAGTTCTAGGAACAAAGACCAACATCATCTTTGTTTCTACCATCGTCGTTTTGGCAAAGATGAGAGGAAATGCTAAGAGCCATGTAAGTTTCAAGCGGAAAACTAACATGTGGACAGCATCCAGCGACTAGCCAGTCCGCAGAAACAATAAAGCTTTCTAATAGACACCGGAGCCTCCATCTCAGTAATACCGCTTACATTAGCAGAAAAACGCAGTGGCCAAGGAAAGCGCATTCTTTATGCTGCGAATGGAACAGAAACCCCAACCTATGGAGAATGACTGATGACACTTAATCTCGGCCTTCGCAGAAGCTATTGCTGGCCATTTGTCATCGCTCAAGTCACCGAGCCCATAATTGGATCCCATTTCTTATCATTTTTCGATCTTTTAGTTGATGTCAAAAATAATAAACTGATTGATAGAAAAACGACACTTCAAACGTCTGGTTTTGGCGCAGCTACATCATCTAGTGCTGCTATTATTAGCACTATTAATCCGTCATACTTCATTTATGACCTGCTAAAAGAATATGACGACGTCACAAAAACAAATCTCCTGGCCAAGACGAAGCACAATGTAACACACCACATTCAAACTAAGGGACCTCCTGTATATTCAAAGTCAAGACGACTATCACCCGAACAACTTAAGATTGCTGAGAAGGAATTTGAATATATGCTTAGCCAAGGAATATGTCGACCATCAAAAAGCAGCTGGGCCATTCCTCTTCACATGATCAAGATGAAAAATAATGACTGGTGACCATGCGGGGACTACAGAAGACTCAACGCAAACACCGTCTCAGATCGTTACCCCATTCCTCACATTGGAGACTTCGCTCACCATCTGAAGGGCAAGAAGGTTTTCAGCATCATAGATCTCACACGTGCATACCATCGAATCCCTGTGGAGCCAGAAGACATTCCGAAGACAGCCATAGTAAAGCCTTTTGGAGTGTTTGAGTTTATGGTGATGACTTTTGGACTCTGCAACGCTGCTCAAACATTTCAGAGGTTCATCCACGAAGTAGTAACAGGCCTTGATTTCTGTTTTCCTTACATCGACGACTTTCTCACCGCATCCAACTCAGCAGAGGCACATCGAGAACACCTGAGACAGTTTTTCCAGCGGCTTTGAGATTATGGCCTTACAATAGATCCATCCAAATGCACATCTGAGGCGTCAACCATAAGTTTCTTGGGTTACCTTGTCACTGAAGAGGGAACCAAGCCATTACCATCCAAAGTTGATGCCATCACCTCCTTCAAGAAACCGTCAACAATTCAGGAGCTGCGAAAATTTTTGGGTATGGTGAATTTCTAAAGACGAAAGCTGCTCAGATTCAAGCACCATCACTTCATGCATACCCATCCGGCAACAAAAAGAAGGACAAAACTGTTATCCATTGGACACCCGAACTGGACAACGCATTCGAAACCTGTAAAGAAGCTCTCGCACATCCAACTGAAGACCCACCGTTGTCAATCATGGATGCCTCTGATACAGCTGCAGGCGCAGTTGTACAGCAACTTGTGTCAAATGATTGGCATCCTTTTGGATTTTTCTCGATTAAAACCTCGAACTTTTTTGAGACACAAAACTAATACTTGTCCTTATAGAGTCAATCTCCCCCGGAAAATACTTCGAATCAGTTTCGAAATACTCTGAGAGAATTTTCTGAAATTATTTATCTGTCAAAGTTTGTAAATATTTGAACTATTTGTGGTGATAAAGGGGTTGGCTACGAAATCTCGCAAACTAAAATCTCGCACACGAAATCTCGCAATACGAAATCTCGCAATTACAGTAACCCGCTGTTCATAATCTCGCAATATCAAAAACCCGCTTTTTATAATCTCGCAATTACAAAAAACCGCAAACTAAAATCTCGAAAACTAAAATCTCGCATTAACAAACATAAAGGACTTTTATAAATTGCGTTATACTAGGTTTTTCGTTTGTGTATGTTGTCAGTTGGTGTGCTTTCAGTTTTTTTGTAATAAACAGTACCTTGGGTGGCCGGTGGCGTATCGGGTTTTAGGGCTTTATCTCTCTTTTATAGGCCTCTGATTTTTCATTTTCCATTTGCAGGATCTTATTTTTCACTGCGGAATTTTCCAACGTGATGTGTTAATGCGAGATTTTAGTTAAAATTTGCGAGATTATTTGTCGTGAAATGCAAATGCGGAATTTTGTTATTGCGAGTTTATTAGTTTGCGAGATTTCGTATTTCGAGATTTATACAAAAATGCGAGATTTCGTTATTCGAGATTTTAGTTTGCGAGATATCGTAGTGCTCCCGCCACAAATACCAATACCGATGGCTTTCTCAGTAAACTAAATGTTCGAAACTTGTCCTTTAGAGCAAGTTAAAAATTATAAAACCTTCAAAAATAGTTAGTAATATGCTTCTATTTTAAAAGTTCTCCAACTAAATTCAGGTAAGTTTTTTCCAGGGAAACATCATTCATTTCCCCCCGGAAAATAGATTTACGATATCTACTTTTTTCATTGGAGTTTTTTTTTCCCATTTTTCGAACATTGTCTCATACCGGGAAAAAATCCGGGGGAGATTTTATTCCCGATAAGGCTGAATAAAACACTAATGGCCGATTTCATAAAGAACTTTCAAATATTTAAACGGTCATTTAGCCTCAATAAAATGTTATAATTTTTTCCTTTAGGGGGTACATAGTGTACAATTTTTTTGTATTCAGATTTTTTTTTAAATATGAACCGTTGATGAGTTATTAACCATAGTGAAAAACGAGCAGTTTCGACATTTTATATTCTTTGAAATTTGTTTCTTGTGAATTTTAAGATCTACAAGTTTTGTATGAAATACTTTTCGAAGGAAATTAACATTTCGGAGTTTAATGTGAAAAAATGATTTTATTTTGATTAAACCTTGAATAACTATTGACGTTGACGCAGACTCGATCTGGTAATGGCTTTTTGCGATAATATTGATAATATCAAATTAAATATAATTGCGTTTACAAATCTACACTTGGATTTTTCTGTGGCACATTGGCTTTTTTTGCCACAAACATCCACCAAGAGTCGATAGATTTGTACAAATTCAACTCTTCGGAGATTTGATTTTGAATGACTAAATTCAAATGATCGATACCGAAATCGCTCGTGCTCTCAGCCACATAATTATGGTCAACATAACTCTAAGCGATAATTAGGAAAACATTCGTGGTGTTGCCAAAAATTAGGTGGAAATTCAATCAGGCTGGTGAATAAGTCGACTGGAATCTTTCCCATCACCAACAATTGCCTGGAAAACTCTGCAGGGGACTGGTAAAGCATCTCGTGTGTTCGTTTTAAATTGCAATTTCTTCTAATATCTCCATAGAACCCACGACGCATTTAATTAATCTGGCGGAGTTGATCTTGGAATGACAGGCAGCGTATAAAGCATTATCATTGCATCACCGAAACGTCTTTTATCATTTCGAATATCATTCAACGTGTGATTGAGGGCTTCTCATGCGCGTTTGTGAGCCATTGATGTGCACTCGTCCTAGTTGGTTATGTTATATTGCTGTAATACTTTCGACAGCGCAGCATGTAGGTTCCTCATCAACTTGCAGATTTGTAGTGCAATTTCAATGCAGAATGGTTCGACTGCCTTATAGCAATGTAGACTTAATCCCCTAAGAAGCTAATACCAAAGCAATCTCAGATCTCATATGAATCGTATCCAAAATCAGTGAAAACAGAAATGTTTTTGTTTCAATCAAACAGGACGCGTTAAGGAAGAAAATGCTACCATTTCCGTTATCAACTGCTTGCATCAATTCATCGGACATTTAAACTCAATGCCACTCGATCGAAATCCATTTTTTACTCCAATTCTCAATTAAATGCGAAGAAATGTACTAAGATTTCCAATTTTCCTGAAAAATTTCCGGAATATTTCTTCAAAGTGTCCTTATTAGTGCCAATACAAATTCATCAAACCCAATATCGTGGAAATCAAACGATCCATTATCCAGTTACCCTACTGAAAAACGAAATTTGCGCCTTCAGCGCCACCTGTTGAGAATTTAATTTTTTCCTAAACCTTCGCATTGAAATTAAAATAAAAGAAAGAAGCTTACAAACAATTAAAAAAATATAATTTTCAAGAACATTAAAAACCAAACAAAAATAGTTCGATTAAAGGTGCCGTTTTTTTGAGAAAAAAATATTTTCCCTAGTGGCTTAATAAATTTGTAAGGCAGGTATACTGTTATTTGTATTCCTATAAAAATCATAGGACAAAGTGTGGGGATATTATCTAAGAGACACTAGATACCAATTATGATAAGAAAAACAATCCAATAGCCGTTTTGGCTGTAACCGCGAGGACAGAGAGACAGAATTGTGAAACCCAGGTTTTTTTGTATTCCCCTTTCAACGTAATAGTAAGTTTGATCAAAATCTCGAGTTCGATTTTTTTACGAATCCATAACTTGTCATATATTATAGTAAGTTTTGTGTGTTTAACCTGAATGACGCTTCCCATTCGCGTGGGGCCCCTTTAGTTCTGGTGCCCCCGGGGGTCACCCGTATCGGCCTACCGTAAGGCCACTGTCTGGAAAACTAAACAAACCAACAAATTATTCTTAAACATGCCGTAATTGTATTCTCTCTAAAAACTAAAAAAATCAGTGGTGCACTCGGGCGAATACGCAATTTTCTTATTTTAATGAATTTTTAACATAAACATTCTTGTTTGTCCCCGTAAAGTTGACACATTTTGTGCAAACTTAATAATTGACCAATAATAATAGGAGGCGATGGGATCAATTTCGTAAAAAGTTTTAATCTATTGGGACGTTTGATAAGTTGCTTTCCACCCTACTTGAAGCATCTCAGCGCGTGAAACTGAAATTGAGTTTAATTTTTCCAGACAGGCATTTATATGAACGGGTGTTCCTGTTTCGCTTTTACACGTTGTTTTCTTTTTCTTCACTCTCCATTTTCATAATTCAATAAGAATTTTGTGGTCTATAAGTCTAACCGAAAAATTTAATACGATGACGACAGTTTAAAACAAAAATAAGCAGTTAAAACAAGACGTACCTACCTATGTATACACAACGAAACCGCCTTGATGGCGGGCGCGGTGTGATGGGCTCATTTTCCTCCCGAATGTTGGGAATGTATTTCCGCCAGATAAACTTATTTCATATGCGACACTATATTATCCGCAAGAATGTTGTTTATGCAAAATGAGCCCCAACCCTTTTCGTATAGCCCTGTCTTGTCTCGAGCGCAGTCTATCCCACCGACCGATGCGATGGCAAGTTAGTGGTAAGTATGTTGTAGAGAGTGCCACCAGAAAGGTTGATATATTATTCCATGCATTCTAGTCAGAGTGTTAAAGCATAAATCGCTGCTCTCATGGATAATAACTCAAGAACGAGCTATTTCAACAGAATAAGAACAAGGCCTGAAGACATAAGGAACAAAACGAAGAACAATAGAAAAAAAACCAACACCAAACATGTGCTCAGGTGGAACATTCTTTTCCGTCCAATCCACCCACATCACCGCACCCACACAGCACAGCACCTGCCTCTGGCAAGGGTCATTCTCATTGTTTGTGGAGCAAGAGCCTAACAAAGAATAAACGCCGCGCCGCCCTGCGGACAATTCTCGCACCCAGCTCAGCTACTAGATTCAAATCACCTCGTCCGTCGTCGTCGTTGTCGCTATACTTTGGGTGGGGGTGTGAACTTAAAGTGAATTCAATTGCTCCCTAAATTCCCAAAAATGAAAATGTGCACATTCTTGGAAGAAGGGCCCCCATGTAATATGGCTCTGTAAAGCGAAGGAGTGTGGGAAAAATGTGAAATATTCATCGGTAGAACGGGTGGCTGGGACTGTAACTATAGCTATGGATATTAGGTTGGTTTTGGTAGAAGGATATAATATAGTAGTGGAAAACTTTCATTTTCGAAGTCTTGGGGATCATTTTAATAAAACCCCAACAAAATTTTTGCACACGTCGGAAGCGGGCCGGCGACTTGATGTCGAGTCCTGCGACAGTGACAAATTTTCGATTTATTTCATTTCAAAAGCACGGCATACCAAATATACGTACATACGTAGTTATACGTAGATATACCCTACCCAACCCGGCACGCCGGCGGATTCTTTGTGTAGCTTTCTGACACATTTTTAGAAGAAAAAAGAGATACAGTTTGGCTTTGGATTGGAGTTTGTGCGATGGGGATTTTATTTCATCATTCTTGCAGATGAGCCAAACAGACGGACGCGCGATTGCAAAGGAAATCCAAATCAATGTGTTTGTGTAATGTGATTTATTTGGATAAGCAGAGACCAGAGAGGCAGTGAAGAGTCATTCCGGCAGAGTTATGCATCAGATACCGTATACTTTTGTGAAAGAGGAGCGCCGTCAATCTGGTTTTGGTTTGTAACTATAATATGACATGCCATCATTAACGGGGGATTTTATTTAATATCATAATCAAATTGGGGATGATTATGAGTATGGATAAAAAGGATTTATTGAAAGAGTAATAAATTATTGCAGATATTTAAAGACATTTAGGGCCAGTTTGTTCACAGTGGGTTAAATTTAGTATGTGACTTTCATAGGCTTTAATTAACTAACGCTAATCAACAAAAATTGGCTGATTAGTGAAATCCATGATTAGCAACTCATACTTTGAATTTTTTAAACAAAATTTGATCAACAAAAACATTTGAGGATTTCTCAGTTCCACTAATCATGGATTTAAGATAATCAGCTGTGTATAAACAGGCCCTTAATAATTTTAGAATCAATTGAGTTAGAATTAAAAGATATTGGCACAAAATTCTTATGAAAAGTAAAGCCGAAGTTAACTTAATTTTAGCGTGAAACTAGACTGTAATTATGTTATAAACGATTTAAATTTACTTTATATTTAAACAGTTCCATCGAAATTAAAAGCGTCAAATCCTGGGGCCGAATCACGTGCTCGTGAAGGAGTAGCCCGTTCACGGAATGTAGTGGTTTGGGATAGCAACTTACGTGAACGTATGTTCGTAAACGTAAGGCAAACGAAATTTGGCATTGTGTCCTACGTGAACAAGTGCGCGATCGTGTGCGTTCACTCGATCTGTCACCCGTCAAGCCTGGAGTTCACGGAATTGTATTTTAGTTTGATTTGTTTTCGAAGAATGCGTGAGTAAAAATTTCAATTTTGAAACACATTTTTTGGACAAATTACAACAAAATAAATCTGACCCAAAAGTAGGAGTATATGAGGGAGCACCCCAATTTGGCCAAAAATCTTCTGCTAAATACATGTTAGGGTAAATTAAAGCCACTGCCATTAAAATGTGGGCTAGCTTTAGTAGGAAACTCAATGCAGCTGGGCCACCAACAAAAGAATCTTAGCTTTAGAAAAAGGTTAAAAAGTATAATTTTGCGCGCATATTACCGCCAACTCTGGTAGTATTTGTAACTGTTTATATATTTCGCTGTAGAAAGCATAATGGGTTTTTGATGTTTGCTCCAAAAATATAATCCCAAAACAAAAATCCCCAAAGACAAAATTCCCAAGTAAAATTGAGGAAAGACAAAATTGCCAAGAGAAAATCACACACAAAAAAAAGAGCAAGTAGTGAATCCAGCAATAAAATAGCGCACGCGATTGTTTCCACAAAATTTAGCAAAAAAACATGATGGGGATTCTTTCCCTATGAGACATCGTCAAGTTGGATTGCTTTTGTTTTGTTTATTTCATCCGATTGAGATATGTTTTTTGGGGGACTATGGGTGTTGCCCGCTAAAAAATAAAGCGGTTTTCTTAAAAACTAATTTTTTATACGTAGCTTTTTTTAAATATTTTTTTTTAAATAAAATTTGGTACGGCGATTTTTAACATTTAATAAATTGTATTTTTTCACAAAATTTAAAAAAAAAATCGTTGACCCGTTTTCAAGATATGCAAATTTCAAAAATAAAAATTTATTATTTTTTTTTGAAAATTTGTACATACTATATTTTAAAATGTTAACATTTGTAAGGACCTCTTGTATAAAAAAATTGGTCAAAATCGGTGAAGATATTAACGAGAAATTTAAAAATCAAAAATTTGGTTCAATGAAATGTAGGTAGGTAGAGATGGCGGTCACAAGCATCCTTGCTCGATGACCCAATTAACGCTGTAATGCACCGTTTTGATACCATAACTTGTTTGACATGTGGGTTAAAAGAACATTTTTAAAGAAAAAGAGGGTATTTGGTGATAGATCTCCCAACGGATCATCGCCTACGCCCGAGTTCAGCTGCAGTATGCTACGCTAAGCAATTTGCTGGTTTGCCCGGGACGCATACGATCTGGTCCCTTAAGGTGATCATCTAGTCGCACACTTGGATATGGTAATCTCTGTACACCTCCGTCTGTTTGCACAATATGACTTGTGGTTACCAGATAAAGTACCACCCGCCTGTATGACCAGACGCTTTTATTGGATTTAGACATGAGATGAAACTTATTAAGGATTTGGACATAGGAAAAACACCCGATAGGACCAAAGTTCGCAACTAAAAATGATCTACTAGGCAACTTGTTGACTGGTATTGAAGCGAAGGTTGGCACAACCGTGTGATCCTCCGGTCCTCGTACACCATGAGCCACGTTCAGAAACCAGTAGTCTGCTAGCTTACAGTCATAGGAGTTTGGGCAAGAAAATGGTGCAAAGGAAACCGAAGTTAATTCTAGATCCATTGAAACATTCTTGAACTTGAAAATAGGAAAACACTCAAAAGGGTCGAAGACCGCAACTAAGACCCATCTACACTGTGCCACCTAGGCACTTGTTGGCTGGTATTGAAGCGGAGATCGGCCCAATTGTGTGATCGTCCGATCCTCGTGCACCATGAAAAAACCTTCAAAAACCGTTAGTCTGCTAGCTCGCAGTCATAGGAGTTTGGGGAAGAAGACGGTGCAAGAGGAACCGAAGTAAATCCTAGATCCATTTTGTCGCGTTGAGGAAAGAAGTCAAATCTTTGATCTTCGTTCCGGAGAGTTCGTTAAGGTCGTCAAAAAGGGGCTTCCCAAAAGATTGTTGCCTCATTCTGGCCAAATCGGGACATTAACAGAGGAAATGAAAGACTGTTTCCTTTTCCTGCTGGTCCCCACAACTACGACAGTGAGTATTGTAGGGGATGCCAAGCTTCGCCGCATGTTCTCCTATTGGCCAGTGTCCAGTGCATGTTGCAACAATCCTTGCTATGTCTCGCCTGGGTCAATGACATGTACCGTTAATAACCGTTATTGATAATTTTTTTTAACCAAAATAATAAACTTATCTTAAAAAGGGATTGAATTTTTTTGATTAAAATCGTTAACGCCGCAGTTTTTGAGGAAAATAAATTTTTTTATTTTTGTTGTATAGCAGGAAGCGTATCTTTTTGAAGCCTCCTAAAAATATTAAGTCTAAATTTGAAGAAGATCGCTTTATACACTAGATTTTTTATTTTTATTTTATTTTTTCGAAAAAAATCATTCGTACAAGTTTTAAATGCAATATTTTTTGAATAACTTAAAACTACCGAATTGCAAAATAACCAACCAGTCAAATGACGAGATGTTCAGGAATATCTCAAACAAATTTTAAAAAAAGCGATTAGCTAAAAAAAAACACTAACTTTATTTCCGTTTTCGATTTTGTTTTGGCAAAATCTGCAGAATTATAAAAACTGATCTAGAGATAACATGTAAGCAGTATAAGGTATAATCGTTATAGCGGTTTTGTAGAAACTTGATATTTACGAAATCGTTGTTAAAGCTAAATATATAATAGATGTCTTGTAATAAAATACTAATGTTGACATATAGCGCTTTATCGGGTGGTATTAAGTTTTTACAGTTTAAAGTGATAAAATCAATGAAGCATCATCCTCCCTGTCACTTGTTTGAGGCCACTATTTTCATAAAAGTTTTTTCTCGATAAATACCTGTAATCAATATTTTTCCTGGAAATTTTTGATACGTGTGAATAGGTATATATATTTTGCAATGAGAAAGGATAAAGTTAAATAGTTAACTCGGAAAATTCATAGAAATATCCCAAATTATGTGAATGGATTGCAAAAAATGTATATAAAAAGTTGCGTCACTTGATTGAGGCCATTCCAAAAATTGCTTGGCAAAAGTTTACAGCGCCGATTTTTTTCAAACAAAAGTTTAAAATATTTAAGAAAGGATATAAAACTATATTTTATATTAAATTTAAAGTCAAAATGGGCTCTGAAAACACGTCGACAATAGCAGAAAGAGGATCAATAGATGCTTTAAAGGAAATGGGATTCTCAAGGCCGAGAAAAGGCTAGGAGACCGAACAGAAGAAAGACCAGGGGCGTATACAGCCTTACTTCTTGGGGGGGGGGTCACGCCGAAAAAAAAATAACACAGACTTATACAGTGCTTTGCATAAGTATAAACGCACCTGTAAAAATGCATTTTATAGAAAACAGGAAATGCAAGCGACACCTTACTATTTTTTTATTTAATGGCATCAGTAGACAAGTGAATTGAGCAAAAAAAAAAAGTCCCGTTATTTTCCCTAGCGTTGTTTAGAAAATAAAAACAGATTTTTTCTTATTGCAGAAGTATAAACGCACTATGCAAATCTCAATTAAACTTCATTTAATTATGAGTTTCGAGATGAAAAACAACGTAGCCGCGTGGTTTACATTTAAGAAATACGGAAAAGGCCAAAATTCAAGACTTTCGTCAAGTATCCTAAGATGTAGGGCTGGCGCCATTTTGATCCTAACAATCACTACTGCAAAGTACGAAAAACCGTCGAAAATGAAACGCCTAACCCCAATTTTTAACCCCATTGCACCCCATTAGATGCAACATTGATTGTTCGGTTATTATCGCGACGTGTCAGCAGCTGCGGACCCCCGGGTTTTATTTTCGTTCCATAAGATTCTGGAACTTGTATAAAATTAGGAAAAACGACCCAATCTCGAAATTTTCCTAAGAATAGGCCTTCATCTTAGGATACTTGCACGAAAGTCTTGAATTTTTGCATTTTCCGTATCGCTTAAATGTATACCACGCGGCTTCGTTGTTTGTCATCTCGAAACTCATAAGTAAATGAAGCTGAAACGAAATTTGCATAGTGCGTTTATACTTCTGCAATACGAAAAAAATCTGTTTTTATTTTCTAAACAACGCTAGGGAAAATAACGGTCCTTTTTTTTTTGCTCAATTCACTTATTTACTGATCCCATAAAATAAAAAAATAGTAAGGTGTCGCTTCCATTTCCAGTTTTCTATAAAATGCATTTTTACAGGTGCGTTTATACTTATGCAAAGCACTATTTATAAAAAGTCAAGTGCCATATATTTTTTTGTTTTATATTTTACTGTGGGTATAAACAAGAAAAGGGAAAAAGTTTTAATTAACTATACTATAAAACATTTATATAAAAAATAAATTGAGTGGCACAACGGCTCGTGATGAACCAGGCCTAGTGAGTAAAAACTCGCAAACATTCCTGTGTGCACGTGTCGACAGGAATGAGAGGGACTTCAATTTTATGCCGAATCCGAACGGTTAGATGAGAAGCACTTATTCATGACAAGCGATAACTCTTCGAGGATTTGTCAATGCGTCCAAAGAGACAGTAGCCCTGAAGTTTTAAGGTTTTAGGTTGACGAGGCTGGGAAGTGAACCTAGATCTCTAGCGTGAAAGTCCAACGCATTAGCCATTACGCTATTGGTTGAAATTAGCTCATTTGGAAATAAGAATTTGTATGGGAAATTATGTAATTTCGGATCTCATTTGGAAATTTTCAACGAAATTACCTCATTTGGCCCAGTGAAAACGTATAGTATTAGTATAACGGGCTATTCGTTTCTATACCTTAATGTAACATTTTTTAGGGCTGGCCACGAGACTAGAAAAACCTTGTTTTCGATCTCGCATGACGAGACCGAGACAAGACGAGGCGAGACCGACATTTACAGAGAGTCTAATAAATTAAAAAAATCCAATTTCAGTTAAATATTTATTTTCTTCTGCACATATTCAAACGATAATTGAAAATATTTCGTTCCAATAATCAACAGTTTGTCCGGAAATCGTATTTTTCGGAGACGAGACCGAGACGAGACTTAATTATACGAGACCGACACGAGACCGAGACGAGACAGAAAATTTTCGATTTTAAAGAGACCGAGACTTACAAAAGTCTCTCAGAGTCTCGTCTCGTGGCCAACCCTACATTTTTTGTTTTGGAGGACCTCAGCAATAGCATACAGTAGTCTCCAGTTGCCTGAACAACAAATCTGAGTTTAGCAATCAAAATACTGAGGAAAAAATATTGGATTCGCTGGGTCATTTGTTTTGAATTTTGTTCAGAATTTATTTTATTTCAGCTAGTTCTAATTTGAATTAAAGTTGCAGGAAATATTAGTAAAATAACATTAAGTACTCTCTTTTCTGTTTCTGAAATTTAAGTAAACAGTTAAATATAAATATTCACTACTGAAAATGAAAACAATAGTTCTGATTTTTAAAAATGACCACTTGGGCAAATTGCTTATACAATAACAATAGTGGACAAATTAAAATACATTACAAATTCGTATTTTAATTGAATACAAAGATTCGTTTTCGTTGCTTTTCAATAAAAGTATGAAAAAAGTTCAGGAGTGATTTGTATATGCTCCTGATTTGAAAAAAAAAAATAATTTTATTTCTAAGCTGGCCATACGTGACCGAACCAACGAGCCGAACGTCCCGGAGCTGAACCAAAATTGCCCGTGAGTGGGAAAACTCAGATGGCTTCGTTTGGTTCGGCCGAAGAATTTGGATTTTCAGCCTGTCCAAAATCCACGAACATGAACCTTCGAATGTTCGGCTCTATCGTCTGCGGGGAATCAGCAAGCCTAGCAGTTATGTTTGCTTCCAACTTTCCAATCGCTCCACCGCACCGTTACTAAATAATAAAATCCTACTTTCTCACTCTTATCATTAAATTGTATAATACAATTTTCACTAAAAACATCTAACTGTCTCATTTTCTCCATGAGAGACCGGAACCAAATAGCTCCGAGCTGTTCGGCTCGGTCGTGTATGGCCAGCTTAAGACTGCCAGGATGGCAAAGTGAAAGGCAAAATAAATATGTACAACAAATATACCTAATCTTTTTATCTTTCTTATCAGTAAAGCCTTTCTGATAAAAATAATTGACAAAGTTGTTAAATTCTGTGAACCTTGACGCGTTTTTGTCAAGAATTCCATTTGACTGGTCAAACGGTCACCAAGGAGGAGTTCCAATAAATCGCCTTTACCATAGCTATAAACTTTTGCATTACGGGATTCATAGGTTCCTTTGTAAAAATAATCCACATGCATATTAACAACATTATTTTTCGATCATAAATGTTGAATAAGTGCAAACAAAATCCTATCATAATAGGTTTTCATCATAGTTTTATATATTTATGACTATTTCTCGTTCACATTAACATTTTTTGGTTAGATTAACAATAAATCGAAAGTTGTCATTCACATTATGTAGATATTTTTGTTTGCTTTTAAAAATAATCTACTCTGTCATACAAAAATCAAATAATACAATTTCTATATGGTGTTCTATAATGTGTTTAAAGATTTTATTTTCAGAAATATAAAATGTTCTTTTTCAAAATCCTATTGGTTTTACTTTACTGAGTGAACATTTGGAAACAACTACAGTCTTTAATTTCTGTTTGGTCAAAGAGGTTTTGGCTGTCATCTTAAAACGAAACCTATGATTGTTTATGCATATATTTTAAGATTTGAATGTATTATCATACGAGAAGTTTGTTGTTATCTTAAATTTGAGGTACGAAGAAGAAAATCTAAGTTGCATCAATTGAATACAAAATATGGTAGGTAGGTATTGCATTGCCATGAAAATTAAATTCCTTATTGAAATCCAAGTTACCATCATTCATATTAGCTTTCTAGGTTACCAACTTGCTTTTTTTGTATGTGGTTACTAAATAATTATTTCAGATCAACAAAATTATCTTGAGTTCTCGGGGGGGGGGGGGCCATGACCCCGTGACCCCCCCCTGTATACGCCGTTGAGAAAGACCATTGTCAACAACTATCTAGTAGACAAAACCCAAAAAGGACGCACAGCTCAAGCAACAACAATCCGATAAAAGCGACTTATTCAGCGGCTAGCTTCAAGTTCCACACTATCAGAGCCTAAAATAAGGTCAAAAAGTAGGGTATCAGCCAGTATTTCGACGGTTTTAAGGATAATTAAAACCAGTGGTATATTAAGAGTATGAAAATCAAAAAGAAACCTGTTCTATGGCAGCTACATAATAAACTACGGATAAATTTCGCCAGGGACCATGTTCCCTGTAGAAACGCATGGAAAAAGGTTGTCTTTTCAGGTGAAAAAAAGTTTAATATTGACGGACCCGATGGTTACAACTTTTATTTTCACGATTAAAGAAAAGAAGAACTTATTTTGTCAAGACATCACAGTCATACATCAGGTGTTATTGTATGGGGAGCTATCACCTATTATGGAACATTTGAATTGGAATTTATAACTACAACAATGAAAGGAAATAGTTACAAATGCCTGCTGTAACGGGTGTTTCCAAAGCTAAATATTATTCTGGAACCTCTACCTTGGATATTCCAACAAGACAAACGCCCCTATCCATACTTCCTGGGTAGCTAGTAGCTGGATTCAGTTGGGAAACGTTGGACTTTTACCATGGCCACCCTATTCACCGGACTCAAACATCATCGAAAACGTTTGGGCCTGGCTATCTTGCTGGAAGACAGTTTGGAGATAAAGACGTCTTGGTCGAAGCTAACTGCGATGCCTGGAGCCAGATTTCACTGGATTATTCCAAAAAACAGTATGATTTACTTCCAAACCGTCTAATAGAGCAAATTTCAAAAAATGGCGGTCATACTCATTATTTATTGACAAAAACATAATACATTAACATTTTTATAGGTTTGTTAATTTGTTATAAGATTTTTCAAGTGACGCATTTTTTATACCCATTTTTGCAGTCCATTCCAATAATTTGTGAAATTCCTATGGAATTTCCAAGTTACCCAAGTTACCAAAAATTTCCAGGAAAAATATTTCCTTCAGAAAAAACTGTTGTGAAAAAAGTGGCCTCAAACAAGTGACAGGGAGTGTATTACACAAATTAAAAAATTTAATTTAATAATTACTTATTGGGTAGGTAAACACAAAAACTATAGTCATGCGAAAACTGATTTGAAACAGGAGATCAATATTGTACCTTGGAAAATGTCTTACTTGTTTGGCATTTAAAAAAATAAAACCTTCTTTACCCGTTCTAGATGAGGTTAAACAAAAAATTTGAACTTTTCCTCTATGGAATCAGATATTTTTATCTAGCTTCGCATAAAATTTGAAGCAAACCCATCCAACAATTTAGGCTCTAGGTCGATGTACATAAGGACGAATAGACAAAAAGACGGACGGAAAATCACTTTTTAAGACTTCTCCATCATCGTAATGTCAGTTTGGATTAATATCTCGAAATTGAACTGACAAGTTCCAGTAAATAGGTATACTTGCCCTATACACTCGAATTCACTCGTTTAAATACAGATTTTTTTCAATAAACTTTTAATGATTTCTCCATAACCTTTTATAATTATGACAAATCTAATTATAGAATTTATTAAGTGTGATATGGGGATTAAGATCCAGGAAGGATTTTGAATCCTTATACAAAATTGTTAGTCCTATGGCTCTTTGAACAATTTTAGTCACAAAATCGACCTTATTTTTTGTGTCGTTCAGTTTAAATACACCTTGAAAAACAACCTAGAAGCTCATAAAATCATTAAAAATAGTATGCACAAAATCAAATAATAAACATTTAAAGACATTTTCTCATGAATTTAACAATTTTGCCAAAAGGAAGTGTTTTAACCGAAGAGAAAAATGCTCAACTTCGAGACTATCAGGACGATGGTCACACCAGTCGCTGTGAAGGTCACAACATTGGAATAAGTATGCGGCTACCTTTGATATAGGAAAAACATTGAAAAAACAACAAACTGCTAGAAAACATGGCTACAACACCTCAAGAAAGACAACGCATACTCCGAAAAGCCTCAAATTCAACATTATCAGTTTGCAAAATCAATGGTAAAACCGTACTTAAAGCCACCAAAAATGCTTTTTATCAGATTGTACGGGAAGCCACACATTTTAATCATCTGAAAACTCAAAAAGATCCACCGAAATCAGGCTGGTACAGATCTCATACGTCAACTTTTAAAGTTGATTTAAACTTGGTATTAACACAAAATACGGTGTGAAAGATAATAGCATCAGGTGGTTCTTACTAAAAAAATTTGTTCAATTTGGATGTTCCCAGCGGGTGTACCTTTTATTAACATGACATGAGAAAAGAAAAATTAAGCTTGGGTAGTAGACATAGGAAGGGAGGCCATTTAATGGTATGACGCGCAGTATGCTATTAATACCCAGTTAAAATCAACTTTATTTATGAGATCTGTACCAGCCTGATTTCGGTGGATCTTTTTTTAGTTTTCAGATGATTAAAATGTGTGGCTTCCCGTACATTCTGATAAAAAGCATTTTTGGTGGCTTTAAGTACGGTTTTACCATTGATTTTGCAAACTGATAATGTTGAATTTGAGGCTTTTCGGAGTATGCGTTGTCTTTCTTGAGGTGTTGTAGCCACGTTCGCTAGCGGTTTGTTGTTTTGTTCACTTTTTTCATATATCGAAGGTAGCTGCATACTTATTCCAATGTTTTGACCTTCACAGCGACTGCTATGACCATCGTCCTGATAGTCTCGAATTTGAGCATTTTTCTCTTCGGTTAGAACACTTCTTTTTGGCAAAATTGTTAAATTCTTGAGAAAATGTCTTTAACTGTTTATAATTTGATTTGTGCATACTATGTTTAACTATTTTTAACGATTTTATGAGCTACTAGGTTGTTTTTTAAGGTGTATTTAAACGAATGACACAAAAAATAAGGTCAATTTAGTAACTTAAATTGTTCAAAGAGCCATAAGACTAATAATTTTTTAGAAGGATTCAAAATTCTTCCTGAATCTTAATCCCCATATTACACTTAATAAATTCTATAATTAGATTTGTCATAATTATAAAAGGTTATGCAGAAATCGTTACAAGTTTATTGACAAAGCTCTGTATTTAAACGAGTGAATTGGAGTGTATATCAAATTAAATCACTGCTTTAAATAAATTGTATATCCACAATGACTTTTATTTGAAAATTATGTAACTTAGAGGACACAAAAAACAAAAAAAAAAACAACATGAGCTTGTGATTTTATGACAAATGCCTAAATTTAGTTGTTATAAATTACTGTTACCGTCTCAATTTTGTATTTCTATTTGATGATTGACTTCTTTTCTGGACTTTTTTCAAACAAGCACAATCAAAATCATTTTCTTTGTTCGCAAAATACTCTTTGGGGAAACTTAAAGTGGAATGTGGCGGCTTTTTCCATGTCTTTGATATAAACTTACTTGTTTCGACTGTTAACATTTTCGCTGTACGTTTAATACTTTTCTTTAATCGAAATACTGTATCAGTTGCATAGCTCACATAATAAAGCATGACAAAGCTTATTACAACCGTTACTAGCTCAACCAACCAATCTCCTTGAGGACTATGTAATTTCGGTATGACTTTTTTCATTCCAATTGATAATGTTTGATAAAATAATATCTCCAAATTGTTCCAAATTATCAACATTCCAAATTCAATCAATAGCAAATATGTAAACATTTCCACCCACCAGAGAAACCACCATGGAATTGTCTTATAACGTCCAGGTATCATTTCTTCATCCCACAGAATTTCTAAAATGGTTAGCAAAAAAATCCAACTTGATATTGAAGTTTGAGAGGAGAAACTTTGGCTGATTGGTCTGACAAAAATTGTCATTCGCAGAGTCTTGTGAATCATTGATGCCACTATAATAGACAACAATTTTGTCAAACTGTAATAACTAAATAAAAATAATAGTCAGTAAAAGTATTGTAACGAAAACTTAAATATACCAACTTATTCATTGTTTCCTAATCCAAAGGTGAAAGAAAGATAACTTTTAAATTTTATGTGTACTCGTAAATAATTTAAGTAAAATGCTTTATCTGAGTTCGCTTTGACAAGCAAAACTAAATTTTGTTGACTGTAATTCGAAAAGTATTACAGTAAAACAAAGTTTATAAGATACTAGCGGTGCCCGGAAGACGTTGTTCTGCCCTGTCCAGTAGGTAGATAATACACATTACTGACCCAAACTCGTCGGTTTTACACTTCTCATTATAGCCTTCCAAAAGGAAATGAATTTTAAAAATACTATTCTTAAAGATCCGCGTACACTATGGCCCAAATGGACTTTTGCGTCTCAAAAAGTTATAACTTTTTGTTCCTTTTGAGATTTTGAACATATTATCTTCTTAAGGGTATTGCATTTCAAGAAACATAATTTTTCAGTGTAAAAATTGTTCTAATAAAAGGTTCTTAAAAGTAAGTGAATTGAAAAAAAAAAAAAAACAGTCGCTCTCAGACTTAATTTAAGAAATATTTATATATTAATGACCCTGTTTAGATTGGGAAGATTGAGAACGGACTGGTGACTTCCATCTTGTTTACATTACAAACTGTGAGGCGTTTCAAAATGCATTGAAACATTTACAACATCAACAACTTTCACATTGAAATAACAACAAAGCAGACTCACGAGTCCGGTTTTTATATTTTTCTATATGCCTCACGAGACCTCTTACCCCGCACTTCTCTTTCCTACAAACTGTGCGAGAGTCCGTACACAAACTAACAAATCTAAACAGGGTCAATCATTTCAAAAAATTCCCTTTTTCGAATTTATTTTAGTATTTTCTCAAATGTATGTATGTATTGCACGGTATATCACGTAAATGGCTATTGTGTTTGAATTTTGGAAAAAAAAATGGTATTTCTAGGGAGTACAAACAATATTGCGTTCCAAATTCGCAAACCAAAAAATAAGTGAGTTCAAGAAAAGATATTTCGGAGTGCCTATCACCAATCATAGTTTCCTGAACAGGATTTCTCAGCAAAAAATCTCCTGTCAAAACACTGAGGAAATAAGTGTTGGATTCGCGTGCTCAGCTTTTGATGGAGCATATATTTCTTTACTGAACGCGTGTATTAAGAGGATAAATAAGCCAAAAGACTTAGTTAATGCAATCTAACGGGTGATTTTTTAGCTGGTTTGTTTTGGCAACACTGGTTTTGACAGCTGACGTGTGTTTAGTACCTTGTGTCACTGTCAAACAGCTTAAGTTTGGTTTGCAATTTAACCATGGATCGTCTTACAAATGAACAACGCTTGCAAATTATTGAATTTTACTATCAAAATTCGTGCTCGGTTCGAAATGTTCATCGCGCGCTGCTTCCATTTTATGGTCGGCATTCTCGACCTTCTGAGCAGTCTATTCGGAAGATTGTGACCAAATTTCGCACCAAATTTACTTTGTTGGACATTAAACCACCAACACGTTTACGTTCTGTGCGTAGTGAAGAAAATATTGCGGCCGTATCAGCTAGTGTGACAGAAGACCGCGAAATGTCGATTCGGCGCCGTTCCCAGCAGTTAGGCCTTTGTTACAGCACTACGTGGAAAATTTTGCGGAAGGATTTGGGCGTAAAGCCTTTTAAGATACAGCTGGTGCAAGAACTAAAGCCAGCCGACCTACCACAACGCCGAATTTTTGGTGAATGGGCTCTTGGAAAGCTGGCCGAGGATCCGCTTTTTTATCGAAAAATTGTGTTCAGCTATGAGGCTCATTTTTGGTTGAATGGGTACGTAAATAAGCAAAATTGCCGCATTTGGAGTGAAGATCAGCCAGAAGCATTGCAACAGCTACCAATGCATCCCGAAAAAGCCACTGTTTGGTGCGGTTTATGGGCCGGCGGCATTATTGGGCCATATTTCTTCAAAGATGATGCGAATCGCAGCGTTACTGTCAATGGTGAACGCTACCGAGCGATGATAACAAACTTTTTTTTGCCCGAAATGGAAGTTCTTGACTTGCATGATATGTGGTTTCAACAAGATGGTGCCACATGCCACACAGCACGCGAAACAATGGCGCAACTGCGAGGCGAGTTTGGTGAACAGTTAATTTCACGTTTCGGGCCGGTCAATTGGCCGCCTAGATCGTGCGATTTGACACCATTAGACTATTTTTTGTGGGGGTATGTCAAGGCTAATGTCTATAGGGACAAGCCCGCTTCGGTTGACGCACTGGAAGCCAACATCCATGCATTCATTCGTGAGATACCGGCCGATATATGTGAAAGAGTATGCCAAAATTGGACTCAGCGGATGGGCTACCTGAGACGCAGCCGAGGTCAACATTTGCATGAAATTATCTTTAAACATTAAATTGCAAGGTTCAAACTATCGATTCAAATAAATATTTCATTCATTTTTTCGAATTTTGTGTTTCTTTTTTTTTAAAAATTTCTAAACCTCTTAAAAAATCACCCATTAGTAGTGCATTTCATTTTTATAAATAACATGACATATTAAACCCGTTTTTTTTTTTGCAAATTATCTAGAAAACGAACAAACGGATTATGGCGTTTGTAAAAAAACATTTTTGTTTTTTTTTTTGGCTTTAAGTAAACATAGCTAATTTGTGTTGTGACAAAAATGGTAATATTTCATTTTAGGCCAAAACAAATCGGAATATGTATAAAAATTAGTGTCCTGAGTACTTTTTGTTTAGTTTTTTTTCACTATAAATTAACTTTTGATAATCTATTACTGCAAATGCAACTGAACCTCTTACTGCAATTACTTTTTGACATGTACTGTATTGTATACCCTGCTAATGTTGTTACGCTCTCTGAAAAACTGATTAAAATATATTTATCTGAAAATCAATTTTATGTCTTCCATCTTAAGCTGCATCTATAACTGAAACTGCAATTGCTGCGATTTCAAATTCCGCCCAATTTGTTTTAAGCCTATGTATGTACATAAGCTTATTATTATTATGAATTATTGTTAACTGCAACTGCAATTGCAACTCAAACTGCTACTCCTTGTTGCGAAAAAAATATTTGACCCTAGGGCTGTCATCTTCTTAACTTCTCAAAGACATTTTTCTAGTATATTATCCCTTCCGGAATGCATTTTTGCTCCTGGTTGACAAATTGCCAGACCGATTTCCAACAAACATGACAGGAACACGCTCGGACTTACATCAAAGATATCCTGAAAATGTGGATTCAATTGGTTGGACAGTTTCGGAGTCTATAACATATTTACAAACAGCCTTTTTTATATATAAGATAGACCACCTAACAGAGCCAGCAGAGGTGGCGTCTATAGGCATGGGCCCACTAAGCCATCGTTGTAACTTTTCCAAATAATTTGGAAAGCGAACGATTAGGTTAATTTTAACTTGTAAAAAATTTGTTTACAAACGTATACAACATATAGTTCACATGTGATTGTACCGCTATAATCATAATAGTAAATTATTTGTTTTTTTTTCGTCTCGTTTAAAATCTTTAAAGTTTAAACTCTAAGGAACTGGAAAATGGATGTGAGAAATTTGCTAAGACTTATCACAAGGACATACAGTGGTGGCGATATAATTAAGAACGATATTTTTTATAAAATATTAAAATGCATAACTTGTTTGCGAAATCTGATCGGATCCGATTTTTTGTTCTGATGACTTCTCACTATTTAGGTGAGAAAGTAAATTTGATGTAAGAAGCCCTTAAAACAAGCAATTAGATCCAAAATACACTCTGAAAACGGTAAAATAGTATAGGATAAAATTTAATTTAATTTGGGGTGTGTTAATTTGGCATATTATGGCCAATAAGTCAGATAAAAATACTCGAACTGACCAGAAAGTTAAAAAAGACATTGTCTTAAATACTATGGAGTCTTATTCATTGGCAATCATGCCCATAACATTTGTTTTTAAGCACGGTAATGATCCAAAAGTCCCCCACAGATTGTTAAGTAGTTGTTTTCGTATAGAAGAAATAAGTTTTTAGATTGGATCGTTAAAAATTCGGGTCTTAATTCGATCGAGAACTTGTGGAGAGAGTTCAAAAGATTTTTAATGTTATGACAACCTTTTGATTCTGTTCTTAATTATGTTGCCAGACGAAATTAGAGTTAAATGAATGATTATTTTGTTCCTACCAATATCCCTTTGCTAATATTTTGCAATCATTATTCAAAGTGTACCTTAGCTCATGGGCTATTAATAAAACCACATCTCAATCTCAACCGATTTCCCAAAAAAAAAGTTATGGGGGCATATTCATAGTCGCAGATAGACCCAGGTTTAACTAAACTACAGTTTAAGACAATTTTAGCTCAATGAATACAGACCGATTTTAATACAAAGTGTCGGTTTTATATTTGTATAAGATAACTAACTTGGTATACTACACAAATAGCTTCAAAAATTTTGAAATAATAAACTTAAGAAAATAGAATCAACACAGCTCTAAAATGACTATGAATACGCCCCATGGACTTTAACATTTTTATAAAAATATCGTTCTTGATTATGTCGCCACCACTGTATAAGCAGAGGAGCTCGAGATGGAATGCCTGTATTTAGTAGAGTATTGAAAGAAAGTCAAATTATATGAAGGTGAAGATAATATAACTATTTCAGAAAAGTAAAATATTATAACAGTAGTTAAAATCGAAAATCCTGTTCCAATTGTTGAAACAGCATGTAGAATCTTTCTATCAATGATGGTATCAAACTGGAATTGGGAGCGTTCCTTTTCTAAATTAAAAAGGATACAAATTGAACTCAGAAGTTAAATACTTAAAGAAAGACTAAATAGCTTGTTGGTTATGACAATTGAAAGTTATGGGTTTCAAGATATAGACTTCGATGAAATAATACAAGATTTTGCAATGAAAAAACCAGAAAAGTATCTCTTATATAAAAATTGTAAGAGCATTTATTTACCAATTCTATTCTTTTACCCCCATATTAATAAACGAAGCTATCTTTAACTCGTGGATTAGGAGTAAGATTACTGCCACTTACGAGCTAGCTTAACCACCAAGGAAGGGTTATTTATCTGTCCTAGTTAATCCTTCGCTAAACTAACTTCCTTGGTGGTTTAGCTAGCTCGCAAGTGGCAGAAATCTTACTACTAAGCCACGAGTTAAAGATAAATCGCCGCTAGCTTCGTTTATTAATATGGGGGTTAAAGTTTACTTTAATTTTTGTTTCAATTTTCTATTAATTTTCTCCATTTACATGGAGAATTGAAGCAGACTTGGAATAGGATTCAATTCCTTGTAGACCTGGATCGTATTCAAACAAGAAGTAGACCTGGATTGAAAAATTAAAGAATAGAGTTTTAAGTGTGTGTGTATTTCAATTTGGCTTGTTTTGAATGTTTGGATTCTTAAAAACATGAACAATAATTCTATCGTAGTCACCATATTCAGAAACTTAATTCTGCACGCACTCAGTATAAACTAAAGTGTCAATTGGAGTGTACTTCGATAATATTTGAATTCATTCCAGTGCAGTGAGGTCGTATACCTAGATCGAAATCTCAATTCGATTCGATTCGATCATCGAATCCTCTCATGTAAACGGAGTAACTGTGTACTATAATTAAATGTTTAGTTTTTGACTATATAAAGGGTTCTAGGAATACATTTTTGTTATTAAATTCGGAGCAACGGTGAAAGGCACTCTAAGATGCTATCTAGGAGGTCTTTTTCATTTGTTCCGATTGCAAAATTGGTATATTAAGTAACGATTTTGGAGTAACTTTGGTCTTCTTTAATATTTAAACAACTCTTTTGTCAATTTGTATTATTTTTTTTTTTTTTGTAAAATTTCGTTACTATTCAATTGTTCAATTAAATATTCTAACTACAACTACGAACATACCTTTTTGTTTTAAAAAAAAGGTACATAAGAGAAGAAGAGAATCACGCTCTAAAAAATTGATTTTCAGTTGTCCTACTTCTTGTATAATATTCTTTAAATATAACTTGTGTACAACTTTTTTTTGAATATGTTTGCACTTTTCCATTTTTTTCTGGACAATGGAGTTATTAAAGCAGAATATTTGTTTATATGATTTTTGCTCTAAAAAATTTTCATACAGCAACTTAAAATTTCATTTTTGTTAGCTGAAATTTAACAAAAAATTATAATAAGTAATGACTGATGATAAACTTACAAATGTACAATACATGTTCTACAAAGGGCCCCATTTCCTAAAGGGCCCAGAGCCCCCAATTATCTAAAGACGCCTCTGGCCAGCAGAACACCTATTGGAGGTATTATGTACAGATTGAGTATTAAATATACCGAATTCTTAAGTCTTTAATCCCGAATGCCAAAATCTTGAATGCGAAATTTTTAGTGGGCTAAAAAAAAACTGCTAAGTCATTTAGGATCGGAATCCTGGGATAAATGATTTAGGGCCAGTTTCACAGTGAAAACTTATCGGAATAAGTCTCACTTAAGATTTGCATAATGGTACCTTGTGAATATTTCCCCAGCTTGAGTTAGTTACACTTAAGTGTAACTTAAGTAGAACTTATTCAGGTAAGTGTGCACTGCGAAAAATGGAATTTTGTATCCTATATTGCGCACTTAAGTACCACTACTGCGACTGTGAAACTGGCCCTTAGAGTTTCGTTCTATAAATAAATAAATTGGGTCGCGCATCGGCTCGTGAAGAACCAGGTCCTAGTTACGAAAGGCCCAACTATGCATGAGCTAGCTTATGCATAAGCAAATGCGCGAAAGCAAACACTCTCATTTGAGTAAACATAATGGAGTCCAGCTGCGGTTCGTTCAATTTTTCTCAGTTTCAGTTTCGTTCACTTAACCGAACATAAAGCAAGAGCGATCCTAGTCGCTCAGCGCATAATAAATTTTACAAATGCAGCAAACAAAAAAAAAAAAACACAAGGCCACAGCTGTGAATCAGTTCACGAGTTGTGCACGAGTATGTGTAGTTTTTGTTGTATCGTTCCCGCATTTTCATATGTATTTAAAAATGCAGAAAAACACAAAGCTGAAAATCGAATATGGGACGAAAGCGGATAGGTATTTTTTTATTTTTGCTTATGCGCTCATAAGTCCATTATGGCTATACGGGGTAATTTTGAAAACATAAGCAAATTTGTGTTAGCTTTTTGACATTACCTTGTGTTTGCTTATGCCTATTATAGTTGGGCCTTAACAACTCGCAACGTCGCAACCATTCCTGTGTGCGCTTGTCAACAGGAATGGAAGGGACCTACAATCTAGACGAGAAGCACTTATTCATGACAAGTGATACTCTTGGAGGATTTGTCAATTCCTCGCAAGAGGCAGTAGCCCTGAAAAAAACTTGCTTTTTTTTTCTTTTCGTTCTAGTTGACTTAAAATTATAAAAGTGGAAAACCTATGTAGTACGTTGCTGATGCGAAACTGAAAATCCGATGCAAAAATGACACAGATAAATCAAAAACGAAAAAAATTCTATCTGCTTTTCTTTCTGCAGTACATGTCTGTGAAGTTGGCAGGGCATATCTTTCATCTATAGTAATGGGACCAATGCAGTAATTTGCAGTTTTCTTGCATTTTGTTTGCATTTCTGTTCCCGATTTTGGAGTTCATCAAATAGTGGGTGTTATCGAGTGAACTGCTTACTTCATAGTGAAGTAAGCATGGCACATGGTATATTAAGTCTCCAAATTTTCATTTTTTCGCATTTCAAGAATAGACTGGCTCCAATTTTTTAAGTTAATAATTTGTAAAAAAAAATCTTATTTAAATGCCCTGCTTACTTCACAGTGAAGTTAGCAGGACACATGGTGTATCTCCTGAAAAAAGTGTGCTATGAATTTGGAGTAAGGCTCCATATTTGTTTTTTTCGGATTTGAAGAATAGGCGGGTCCAAATTTTGAAGTTATTAATTTGTAAAAAATTCATATTGCCCTGCTAACTTCACAGTGAAGTTAAATGGTGTGTCTCGAGAAAAAAGCATGCCAGGAATTTGCAGTAAGGCTCCAAATTTGCAGTTTTGCACTTTTAGAATAAGGCTGGGTGCAAATTTTGAAGTCATTAATTTGTAAAAAAATCATAATTTCCTGCTAACTTTACAGTGAAGTTACATGGTGTATTTTGAGTACCGAAAATGCTATGAATTTGCAGTAAGGCTGCGTTAGGGCAGTGTTTTTTTGTCTTCAAATTAATGACTTCAAAATTTTACCCGGATTGTTCTTGAAATGCAAACAAAATGCAAATTTGCAGCCTTACTGCAAGTTCCTAGCATGCTTGGTTTGCGAGAAAGCATGAGCCCTACTAACTTCACTGTGAAGTCAGCAGGTTACTCAATTACACCGACTATTTGATGAATTGCAAAATCGGGAACGAAATGCAAACAAATTGCAAATTACTGCATTGGTCCTATTCCTAGCTGAAAGTTGTCGTATCAACTTCACAGACGTCTGCAGTACGCTGCTCGAATAGTTAAATTGATGATAATTATAGCAATACCAGATTTTTGGAGAAACTCTCCACTTTTTATTAATATAATCGTCCCAAAGCTTCATTTTAAGCCATGTCCAGGTTTTTGTAATGGTTTAAGATTTTTCAATAATATATTTACTGAAAAAAGTGTAAACCGACGTGACACGACATATAGGTTGGCACTTTTTGGGATTTATTTGTAATATAATTTGTTGAGTAAATTAAATTTTGTATTGCACTGAGCTTATTAAGAAAAGAATTCATACAATGGAGCCCGGCTTGCAGTAATTTTTTAGCGTGACTACAAATTCTATCCCAAATTATCGCTTCTTTTCAAAATGGCAGAAAGCCATTTAACTGAAACCAATTTATTAACTTCTCGAATGTTCATTTTGTAAATTATTATATTTTTTGGATTTCGGTGCATGGCTGCACCTCAAAGACCTTCTATTTTGACTAAATACCTCTCACTCGGCCAAGAAGCAGACTCCTAGAGGAGTCAATTTGACTTAGCCAACACGACGACCGACGACCAGTAGCGGATCCAGGGGGGGGGCTATAGGGGCTAAAGCCCCCCCCACAGCCAATTTGTAAAATTCAATTCATAATAGCCTGAAAGGTTTTACATTCTGGGCTAAGCAATTAATATGTTTGCAGTGTTTTTTCAACCCCAAGGAAATTTGATAAAAAAACGAGGTTGGGGCTGAACACCTTACACCATTATTTGTTTATTCGATGTAAGAGCTAGATAATTTTCAAGATAACTGGTATTTTTCCAAGCCATAGACAATTTGGTGAAAAATACTATGTTGAGGCTGAATAATTTAAATCCCTAGCCCTAGGTTTCCGGCTAAGCCTCAAGAGAAAATAGAATAGTATAGAAAAAAACGAACTAGGGCCTAGACAATTTACACTTCATTTTCATTATACGAATTTGGGGCTCGATTTTTTCTACGAAAGCTGTTATTTTTTCAAGCCCCAAGACTATTTTCTGAAAAAAAAAAAAAACTAAATTGGGGCTAAATAATAAGCCCCAAGAAAATTTATAAAAATAAACGAACTGGGGGCTAGATAATTTACACATTATTTTCATTATACGAATTTAGGGCTCAATAATTTCCACGAAAGCTGATATTTTTTCAAGCCCCGGGACTATTTTTTGAAAAAAAACTCAATTGGGGCTAAATAATTAGCCCAAGAAAATTTATAAAAATAAACGAACGGGGGGCTAGACAATTTAGACTTTATTTTCATTATACGAATTTGGGGCTCGATTATTTCTACAAAAGCTGTTATTTTTTCAAGCCCCAAGACTATTTTCTGAAAAAAAAATTAATTTGGGCTAAATAATAAGCCCCAAGAAAACTTATAAAAATAATCGAACTGGGGGCTAGACAATTTACACATTATTTTCATTATACGAATTTGGGGCTCAATAATTTCTACGAAAGCTGATATTTTTTCAAGCTGTTGTTTTGCGTTTTTGTGGTAATTTGTTGTGTTTGATTGTACCTGATGCTGAGTCCATTGGTTTTTTATCGTCTTCATTAGATAATTTTCGTTTCGATTGTGTGAAAATTGACGTTTATGGCTGATAAATTAATGTTCTGATAGTTGTTTGTCCTGGAGTATCAGATGGTTATATTTTATTTTGGTTGTTGCACTTATACCTATGTTCCTAATGGCTTCAGCTTTTTTTAACAATTTCTTTTTTTCGACATTTTCCCTCAGTAGTTCGTCAAATATGGAAATTTGTTCATTATTTTTGTTACTATATTGGATTCAAAAATGTCTGTTATCAGCGATTTTACACTATGTATATTATAAAGTCCAAATCTTTTAACGAAATACTTTAGTTGAAAATAATACTAAGGCAGTGTAAAATGGTATTTTCCAACAGCCAACTTTCTTTTTCCTACATTAAAAAAAAATATATTTTTCCTTCTTATTTGGCATTCTAGAACATTGATTTTTTCTTCGTGGCTATCAAGCTTTATGTTCAAAATATTGAATTTAGAATTTATTTTTATTTAAAACTGTAAATATGGAAATATGTTAATAACAAAAACACTTAATTTATATTCTATTGCTAAAACTTTACTTATTTACAAATATAAAAAAAATACATATGCCTAAAATAACAACACAACATAATTTTTCAGTACATATTTTTTTTCTTCCACTAATGAAACTTCACTTATCTTTGTTTCTTCTACTTATAGAATAATTGATAAAAATTTATTTATTGCAAAAACTCAATATGTATTTTTAAAATAACAAAAAACAAATAATTTTCGAGTGCATTTGTTTCCTAAACTAAACTAAACTTATTTAAAAAATGTAAAATGTAATGTAAATGTAATTTTAAAAATGTAAATATGTATATAAAGCGAATACATGTAACGAGTCGATGTTATAGTTTCTTCTACTTAGAAAAGAGTAGAATAATTGATAAAGATTAACTTATTTCAAAAAATCAATATGTATTTATAAAACAACAAACTTATTTAAAAAATGTAAATAGGTTTCTTCTTTAAAAGAAAAAATTGATAAATGTTAACTTATTAACAAATATGCAAAGCCATATTACATATATTTATTTTCTTAAACGGTTGGCCAATTAATAATTGTTATTAAATTCATTAAAAACGTCGGTTTGACAACTGATTCCTCTGTGGCTTAAAAAGCTTATTTTCAGCTTTTGAGACTGATAATTTTTAAGTGTATATGTTCCAAGAAAAGTCTTAAGAATATATATTTATGTTGTATACAAAAAAAAATGTTTTAAACTTTATTTCTTTCTAGCATTTTGTGAAAAAAAAAAAAATAGCATAGCACAATATGGGATATACCATCCCATTGAAAGTATTTATGAATAATGAAAGCATTTGCATTTTTTGACAAAGACTCAAAGGAAAATAGAAATAGAAGAATGTAGATATTTGTGCTTCGAAATTAGTCAAACGGCAGCATTGACTAATGCATCTAATAATTTTTGATTGATTTGTATAAGAAAAAAAATTTTCCGTTTTGGAACAAAGATATTTAATTTTTTTTTAAAGTTCATATGTATGTCCAAAACTGGAGACCCAAGCCCCCCCCACAGCCAAATCCTAGATCCGCTACTGCCGACGACGGCAACATCAAGTGATGTGTTTATTAGACGCCTCTATGAAATTATCACTACGTTTAAGCGCGGCTCATAATCATTTATTTTCTTCGACCTCAGACATCGGTGAACGGTGAGACTCAATAAGAGAGAGCACATACCAGATACAATGCTATCATCATCATCATCATCAGCAGCAGCACGCTGCGCTGGCGCTGCTGTTGGAGCATCTTACGTTGGCATCTTAAGTTGGCAGCCCCATAGAAGATTGACGACGAGGACGACCGACCTACCGACTGAGTGTCATGCAGCCTACCAATAGGCCCAACCAATACGGGTCTCACACAGCAGTCAACATTGACTAATGTGATGTGGCAAATATGCATTCTTCATTTATCTTCGTCGGATGTCAGGCAAAGTGCTACTGCTACTGCAAAGTGCTACCTTAAGGGCCCGCGGCGGCGGCGGCAGCATTTTGCGGTAATTGTGCAAGGGTCGGAGTAATTAAGAGCGATTACACATTAAGAACTTTAAGCGACACTGCACAACAACTGATTTTCCGCAACGCTATTGAAAGGTTGATGTAAGGAAAAACGCTTTTGGTCTTCCTTCCGAAAGCGACCTCTTCTCTGATTTATATAGCATGCAGTATGTGTCGTTATGTGTGGCAGGACGAAGCAATTTGTAGCATTTGGCATAATGTTATTGCTATTGCTATATGAATTTAAAATACATCTCTGGGAATTGTAGCCGCGGAATGAGGGCTCTGCAGAGATGTTTTTTTTTTGTTTAACGTTGTTGTTTTATTTTAACGTTGATTAGTATTAATGGGAAGCTTATGGTTGATCGTTATTATTGCGACGATGACAGTTCTTATATCCAAATCTTCCATACAAAATTTAAGTCAGTGAAGCTGATGTTTACGAAGAAATATCATTTAAAAATATGTAAATAACTTAAACCGGTTTGCTACGTCCCTAACTTTGGAGGACACTATTGGCAGAATCAAATAATGATGCTATATGAATTTCTTACAAAATAAATGCCAATCAAATTTGAAGCTCACAAATGTAAGTTATTGAAGTTTCCGATTTGATTTTCAAGTTTTAAAAGGGCAATCGAGAGAATGCGAGATTTAAAAAAAATTTCATATTGCCAAACAAAAATTGCGCAATGGCAACGGTGTGGAAAATTATCAACAAAAAAACTCATTTTGTCCACGTTTTCTCAAAATATTTTGCCCCAACTAAAAAAAGTATTTTGGTCTTTTTTGTGTAGAATTTTATAACCTTAAATTTGTACGAGGACATTTCTTGAAAAAAACTGATATTTAAAAAAAAAAATTAATTTTTCCTCATCTTCACTCCTCAAACTTGAAAGCCCTTGTGCAACATAATGAAGCTCTCTGCCAAAATTCAGCTTTGAGGAAGTTATTTTTTAAGTTAAAGCCTATAATTTTATTGAAATATTTGAACTTTTTCAAATTTCAAAAAATAGGCGTTATTAGAAAACCGTTTCGGTAAAGATGGGTTACTAAATTCTGATATGTCACAACCTCCACCCTCCCCCAAAAGTATGTGTAGACCATAAGAGGGGTCTACATTTTAATTTGCTCACAGACGCACAGACCAACGGAGACTTTCTTTACTTAAGATGGCGCTTAAAGCCCAGGATCAGTAGCGGATCCAGGGGGGTGGCTATAGGTGCCATAGCCCCCCCCCCCCCTACAACCGATTCCTTAAATTAATTAATACATATAAAGTAATACAACACAACGTGTAGAGCTTTATATTCGCCTCAAATATTGCTAAGCTGTTAAATTTGATGGGAATTAGACTAAATAACGAAATTGGGGCTGAACGTGAACAATTTACATTTTCATGTATTTTTTTTCTAAGCCCCAAAAGAATTTGGTTGGGGCTAAAGTCTTAATGGAACTGGAGAAAAACTAAGTTCGGGGCTACGAGTAATGGACAAGGATATTTTTAATGCAACAATTATTTTCTTAAAACAAATCCCAGAAATTTGGGACGCAAAACCCATCTCGGGAATAAGGCCTGACAAGAATTGGACAAAAACGTGGTCAGGGTTAAGCAACCAATTCCAAAACTTAACTTATTCTAGCTAGTGTTTGGGGCTTAACTCTAGGGACTGTCAAAGTCCGAAGTTGGGGCTAAAGCTTGAATATATATTTGAAAAGAAACGGGGAGGGGGCTGAACAATTAACATGCCAATTGCAACAACAATTTACCCTAAAAATTTAGCCTATTTAACAAAAAATGCATTTGGGACTAAAACCCTATTCGAATTCAAGAAAAACGAGGTGTCAATTTAAGTGTAATTGGTTAATACAATACGGCCACTCAGGGCTTAAAGAATCTTTTATTCAAGGTCGAAGTCAATTATACACAAAAAACATTTTTGGACTATGCATAAACAAATTCCAAAAGCGTTAGTTTTCTATGTGCACTCAGAAAATCATGCAGAAGCAAATGAATATTTGCAATCCCTCAAGATTCTAGATTTAAAGTGACTTCTTGAAGTTTTTACATTTTATTTTTCAATCGGCAAAATATTGTTTTCTGTGATTTCTAGTGATAGTTCGAAGACAATAGATAGCTACTCCACTAGTTGATCTCGCTAGTTCACCATAATGAGATCTCCAGAGGGCGCATATTTTCAAAACACATATGAAGGTAAGGTATGAGCTTTTGCCAGTGAGAGCTCTTAGATTTCATTTTTGTCTCAAACTGGATCTCGAATCCCCCCCCTACAGCTTAATCCTAGATCCGCTACTGCCCAGGATGGACTACGGCCTCAACCAGCAAGTCCTTCCAGTCAGCCCTATCCCTAGATAGCCGCTTCCAGTTGTGCACATTAAGAGGGTTGAGGTCTTTCTCCACTTGTGCGCGCCACCTATTATGGGTTCTTCCTCTACTGCGTACACCATCTGGGTTGGATTCGAAGACTCGTTGGGCAGGTGCGTTCCTGTTCATACGTTCCACGTGTTCCAGCCATCTCAACCGCTGTATTTTCCACTTTTTGACCAGGTCAAAGTCGCTGTATAGGCCGTAAAGCTCGTTGTTGAATCTTCTCCTCCATACACTCTTTCGATACACACCGCACCGAAAATCAAACGAAGAATCTTCCTTTCAAAGCACCCTAGCAGACTTTCATCCTATTTGTTCAGTGTCCATACTTCTGTCCCAGTCTCATAGAGCAGGACTTGGATGATTAGTCATAAAGTCTTCTTGGTTCTCTGAGAGAGCGCCGTACTACTTAAATACCTTCTTAGACCGAAGAAACAGCGGTTGGCAAGAGTAATTTATCGTTTGATCTCTGCACTGATGTCATTTTGCGAGATTATAGTGGAGTCCAGATAAACAAAGCCCTTGACTACTTTGAAATTATATCTGTCCATGGTGATATTTTGCTCGAGTTATAAACGATGTTGAGGTTCCTTTCTCTTGTCCTCATTAACTGCCAATCCCATTTTAGCCACTTCCGATTCAATAGTCGTTAATGCGCCAGTCGTAGCTCGCTTCGTTCTGCCGACAATGTCTTTATCGTCTGCATATACAAGTGAACGGACTTTTGATAAATTGTACCGCTGGTGCTGACTTTTGCATTGCGTACTTGAATCAAGAACAATGTTAAATAGGTTGCATGATAACGCCTCGGCTTGCCTCAGACCTTTCTCAATATCAAATGAATCGGTGGTATTCTTACCGATTTTGACGGAGAAGCGAGATTTCTTCTTCGTCCTCCTGCATAAGCCAACGAGTTTGGCAGGGATGGCATACATTCTTCCGACCAAATTAAGCAGATGAGTTGGTACCCTCTGCTTACCAATTATTCCCCCGCTTATTGGAATAGTTGGGCTGCTAGGAAATCCCTTGTAGGATGACCTTGTAGGACTTCAGTTTGGATTTGGATATCGCCAGCCGCAATTCGGTTAGATCGGGTGGATGGAACTGTTGGTCATCATCGTCCAAGTTAATGATGTGTTCTGCCTACTGTCTTGGATGTCTTCGCCGTTAAGCAGTCTAGAGAAATGTTTTTTTCAGATGCTCAGCACTGACTCTTTATCGACTACTATATTCACACTCTCATCTCGGCAGGCTTCTGGTCTGGCTTTGTAACCTTGGGTGAATCCTTTCACCCTTTGATACAGTTTTTGAACATCACGCCTGCCACTACAACCATCAATAGACTCGACCACCCGCTTCTCGTGCCCTCTCTCTTTCCTCCTGAGAAGTCGGCATTCCTCTATCCTTTTTAGTCCGTAGAGCTCCCAAGCTACTCTATCAGCAGCTCTTGTTCGAGTCTGCAGCATTGCCTGGTAGGCCTCGTTCTTAGCTGCGTGTGCCAGCCGGCACTCTTCATCGAACCAGGGGTTTCCTTGTTGACGGATAGTGAAACCCATCACATCAGGGGCGGTACTTCTGGTGGATTGTTGACAGTGTCTTCACTGGTCCTCTGCACTTGATGGTGGTGGCGAACTTAAGTTAGGTTAGGTTAGAAGGGGTGATGAAGCGGCAAACCGAAACATCTCACTCGGATC
>OX439483.1:194830325-194925325 GCA_949320155.1 Melangyna quadrimaculata
TGTATGACTTTGGATGCCTACAGTTCCGCAAATAAGGCTGTGACGTCATTTTCGCTGGCAAAACGCTCCATTAATTTTTCAAGAGCTATCCATAGCTGAAAACTAGAACTTTCTATGAGGTCTGGTTGCGGAGATATCCTAATTCAAAATCAATCCATTAAAATCGATTTTTTTGAGTTTTGAAAGTTTGCATGACTTTGGATGTCTACAGTTCCACAAATAAGGCTCGGAAGGCCTTGCGATTTATTAACCGCTTAATCAGTTTTTGGAGAGCTATCCATTGCTGAAAACTAGAGCATTGTGTGGGCTCTGGTTGCAGAGAAATTTTGATTCAAAGTTAATCTTTCTTGTTTCAACCCAAAAACTAAAAATCTTAATATGGCCATAATTTCCAAAATAAGGCTCGTAAGAGGTTGCGGTTAGCATTGTTGAACAGCTAACGGTCAGGCCTTTGCATTTCCGTTCAAAACTCAACTTTTTTTTTCCAATCGATTTTCGAAAAAAAGCATGGACTACCCCCTTATCACTAAAAATGCATTTTTTTACGAAAGTCTCTGGAACCCATTGAAACGTACATATATAGAAAGGTTTTGTCAAATGCAACCAGCATATCCAAAGCAAACCCTTTTATAAGGTATAGTTTTCGAGATATTTGCATTCAAAGTTATTTTTTCGAGTTATGAATGCTTGTATGACTTTGGATGCCTACAGTTCCGCAAATTAGGCTGTGACGTCATTTTCGCTGGCAAAACGCTTCATTAATTTTTCAAGAGCTATCCATAGCTGAAAACTAGAACTTTCTATGAGGTCTGGTTGCGGAGATATCCTAATTCAAAGTCAATCCATTAAAATCGATTTTTTTGAGTTTTGAAAGTTTGCATGACTTTGGATGTCTACAGTTCCACAAATAAGGCTCGGAAGGCCTTGCGATTTATTAACCGCTTAATTAGTTTTTGGAGAGCTATCCATTGCTGAAAACTAGAGCATTGTGTGGGCTCTGGTTGCAGAGAAATTTTGATTCAAAGTTAATCTTTCTTGTTTCAACCCAAAAACTAAAAATCTTAATATGGCCATAATTTCCAAAATAAGGCTCGTAAGAGGTTGCGGTTAGCATTGTTGAACAGCTAACGGTCAGGCCTTTGCATTTCCGTTCAAAACTCAACTTTTTTTTCCAATCGATTTTCGAAAAAAAGCATGGACTACCCCCTTATCACTAAAAATGCATTTTTTTACGAAAGTCTCTGGAACCCATTGAAACGTACATATATAGAAAGGTTTTGTCAAATGCAACCAGCACATCCAAAGCAAACCCTTTTATAAGGTATAGTTTTCGAGATATTTGCATTCAAAGTTATTTTTTCGAGTTATGAATGCTTGTATGACTTTGGATGCCTACAGTTCCGCAAATTAGGCTGTGACGTCATTTTCGCTGGCAAAACGCTTCATTAATTTTTCAAGAGCTATCCATAGCTGAAAACTAGAACTTTCTATGAGGTCTGGTTGCGGAGATATCCTAATTCAAAATCAATCCATTAAAATCGATTTTTTTAAGTTTTGAAAGTTTGCATGACTTTGGATGTCTACAGTTCCACAAATAAGGCTTGGAAGGCCTTGCGATTTATTAACCGCTTAATCAGTTTTTGGAGAGCTATCCATTGCTGAAAACTAGAGCATTGTGTGGGCTCTGGTTGCAGAGAAATTTTGATTCAAAGTTAATCTTTCTTGTTTCAACCCAAAAACTAAAAATCTTTATATGGCCATAATTTCCAAAATAAGGCTCGTAAGAGGTTGCGGTTAGCATTGTTGAACAGCTAACGGTCAGGCCTTTGCATTTCCGTTCAAAACTCAACTTTTTTTTTCCAATCGATTTTCGAAAAAAAGCATGGACTACCCCCTTATCACTAAAAATGCATTTTTTTACGAAAGTCTCTGGAACCCATTGAAACGTACATATATAGAAAGGTTTTGTCAAATGCAACCAGCATATCCAAAGCAAACCCTTTTATAAGGTATAGTTTTCGAGATATTTGCATTCAAAGTTATTTTTTCGAGTTATGAATGCTTGTATGACTTTGGATGCCTACAGTTCCGCAAATAAGGCTGTGACGTCATTTTCGCTGGCAAAACGCTCCATTAATTTTTCAAGAGCTATCCATAGCTGAAAACTAGAACTTTCTATGAGGTCTGGTTGCGGAGATATCCTAATTCAAAATCAATCCATTAAAATCGATTTTTTTGAGTTTTGAAAGTTTGCATGACTTTGGATGTCTACAGTTCCACAAATAAGGCTCGGAAGGCCTTGCGATTTATTAACCGCTTAATTAGTTTTTGGAGAGCTATCCATTGCTGAAAACTAGAGCATTGTGTGGGCTCTGGTTGCAGAGAAATTTTGATTCAAAGTTAATCTTTCTTGTTTCAACCCAAAAACTAAAAATCTTAATATGGCCATAATTTCCAAAATAAGGCTCGTAAGAGGTTGCGGTTAGCATTGTTGAACAGCTAACGGTCAGGCCTTTGCATTTCCGTTCAAAACTCAACTTTTTTTTCCAATCGATTTTCGAAAAAAAGCATGGACTACCCCCTTATCACTAAAAATGCATTTTTTTACGAAAGTCTCTGGAACCCATTGAAACGTACATATATAGAAAGGTTTTGTCAAATGCAACCAGCACATCCAAAGCAAACCCTTTTATAAGGTATAGTTTTCGAGATATTTGCATTCAAAGTTATTTTTTCGAGTTATGAATGCTTGTATGACTTTGGATGCCTACAGTTCCGCAAATTAGGCTGTGACGTCATTTTCGCTGGCAAAACGCTTCATTAATTTTTCAAGAGCTATCCATAGCTGAAAACTAGAACTTTCTATGAGGTCTGGTTGCGGAGATATCCTAATTCAAAATCAATCCATTAAAATCGATTTTTTTAAGTTTTGAAAGTTTGCATGACTTTGGATGTCTACAGTTCCACAAATAAGGCTTGGAAGGCCTTGCGATTTATTAACCGCTTAATCAGTTTTTGGAGAGCTATCCATTGCTGAAAACTAGAGCATTGTGTGGGCTCTGGTTGCAGAGAAATTTTGATTCAAAGTTAATCTTTCTTGTTTCAACCCAAAAACTAAAAATCTTTATATGGCCATAATTTCCAAAATAAGGCTCGTAAGAGGTTGCGGTTAGCATTGTTGAACAGCTAACGGTCAGGCCTTTGCATTTCCGTTCAAAACTCAACTTTTTTTTTCCAATCGATTTTCGAAAAAAAGCATGGACTACCCCCTTATCACTAAAAATGCATTTTTTTACGAAAGTCTCTGGAACCCATTGAAACGTACATATATAGAAAGGTTTTGTCAAATGCAACCAGCATATCCAAAGCAAACCCTTTTATAAGGTATAGTTTTCGAGATATTTGCATTCAAAGTTATTTTTTCGAGTTATGAATGCTTGTATGACTTTGGATGCCTACAGTTCCGCAAATAAGGCTGTGACGTCATTTTCGCTGGCAAAACGCTCCATTAATTTTTCAAGAGCTATCCATAGCTGAAAACTAGAACTTTCTATGAGGTCTGGTTGCGGAGATATCCTAATTCAAAATCAATCCATTAAAATCGATTTTTTTGAGTTTTGAAAGTTTGCATGACTTTGGATGTCTACAGTTCCACAAATAAGGCTCGGAAGGCCTTGCGATTTATTAACCGCTTAATCAGTTTTTAGAGAGCTATCCATTGCTGAAAACTAGAGCATTGTGTGGGCTCTGGTTGCAGAGAAATTTTGATTCAAAGTTAATCTTTCTTGTTTCAACCCAAAAACTAAAAATCTTAATATGGCCATAATTTCCAAAATAAGGCTCGTAAGAGGTTGCGGTTAGCATTGTTGAACAGCTAACGGTCAGGCCTTTGCATTTCCGTTCAAAACTCAACTTTCGAAAAAAAGCATGGACTACCCCCTTATCACTAAAAATGCATTTTTTTACGAAAGTCTCTGGAACCCATTGAAACGTACATATATAGAAAGGTTTTGTCAAATGCAACCAGCATATCCAAAGCAAACCCTTTTATAAGGTATAGTTTTCGAGATATTTGCATTCAAAGTTATTTTTTCGAGTTATGAATGCTTGTATGACTTTGGATGCCTACAGTTCCGCAAATAAGGCTGTGACGTCATTTTCGCTGGCAAAACGCTCCATTAATTTTTCAAGAGCTATCCATAGCTGAAAACTAGAACTTTCTATGAGGTCTGGTTGCGGAGATATCCTAATTCAAAATCAATCCATTAAAATCGATTTTTTTGAGTTTTGAAAGTTTGCATGACTTTGGATGTCTACAGTTCCACAAATAAGGCTCGGAAGGCCTTGCGATTTATTAACCGCTTAATCAGTTTTTGGAGAGCTATCCATTGCTGAAAACTAGAGCATTGTGTGGGCTCTGGTTGCAGAGAAATTTTGATTCAAAGTTAATCTTTCTTGTTTCAACCCAAAAACTGAAAATCTTAATATGGCCATAATATCCAAAATAAGGCTCGTAAGAGGTTGCGGTTAGCATTGTTGAACAGCTAACGGTCAGGCCTTTGCATTTCCGTTCAAAACTCAACTTTTTTTTTCCAATCGATTTTCGAAAAAAAGCATGGACTACCCCCTTATCACTAAAAATGCATTTTTTTACGAAAGTCTCTGGAACCCATTGAAACGTACATATATAGAAAGGCTTTGTCAAATGCAACCAGCACATCCAAAGCAAACCCTTTTATAAGGTATAGTTTTCGAGATATTTGCATTCAAAGTTATTTTTTCGAGTTATGAATGCTTGTATGACTTTGGATGCCTACAGTTCCGCAAATAAGGCTGTGACGTCATTTTCGCTGGCAAAACGCTCCATTAATTTTTCAAGAGCTATCCATAGCTGAAAACTAGAACTTTCTATGAGGTCTGGTTGCGGAGATATCCTAATTCAAAATCAATCCATTAAAATCGATTTTTTTGAGTTTTGAAAGTTTGCATGACTTTGGATGTCTACAGTTCCACATATAAGGCTCGGAAGGCCTTGCGATTTATTAACCGCTTAATCAGTTTTTGGAGAGCTATCCATTGCTGAAAACTAGAGCATTGTGTGGGCTCTGGTTGCAGAGAAATTTTGATTCAAAGTTAATCTTTCTTGTTTCAACCCAAAAACTGAAAATCTTAATATGGCCATAATATCCAAAATAAGGCTCGTAAGAGGTTGCGGTTAGCATTGTTGAACAGCTAACGGTCAGGCCTTTGCATTTCCGTTCAAAACTCAACTTTTTTTTTTCGATTTTCGAAAAAAAGCATGGACTACCCCCTTATCACTAAAAATGCATTTTTTTACGAAAGTCTCTGGAACCCATTGAAACGTACTTATATAGAAAGGTTTTGTCAAATGCAACCAGCACATCCAAAGCAAACCCTTTTATAAGGTATAGTTTTCGAGATATTTGCATTCAAAGTTATTTTTTCGAGTTATGAATGCTTGTATGACTTTGGATGCCTACAGTTCCGCAAATAAGGCTGTGACGTCATTTTCGCTGGCAAAACGCTCCATTAATTTTTCAAGAGCTATCCATAGCTGAAAACTAGAACTTTCTATGAGGTCTGGTTGCGGAGATATCCTAATTCAAAATCAATCCATTAAAATCGATTTTTTTTAGTTTTGAAAGTTTGCATGACTTTGGATGTCTACAGTTCCACATATAAGGCTCGGAAGGCCTTGCGATTTATTAACCGCTTAATCAGTTTTTGGAGAGCTATCCATTGCTGAAAACTAGAGCATTGTGTGGGCTCTGGTTGCAGAGAAATTTTGATTCAAAGTTAATCTTTCTTGTTTCAACCCAAAAACTAAAAATCTTAATATGGCCATAATTTCCAAAATAAGGCTCGTAAGAGGTTGCGGTTAGCATTGTTGAACAGCTAACGGTCAGGCCTTTGCATTTCCGTTCAAAACTCAACTTTTTTTTTCCAATCGATTTTCGAAAAAAAGCATGGACTACCCCCTTATCACTAAAAATGCATTTTTTTACGAAAGTCTCTGGAACCCATTGAAACGTACATATATAGAAAGGTTTTGTCAAATGCAACCAGCATATCCAAAGCAAACCCTTTTATAAGGTATAGTTTTCGAGATATTTGCATTCAAAGTTATTTTTTCGAGTTATGAATGCTTGTATGACTTTGGATGCCTACATTTCCGCAAATAAGGCTGTGACGTCATTTTCGCTCCATTAATTTTTCAAGAGCTATCCATAGCTGAAAACTAGAACTTTCTATGAGGTCTGGTTGCGGAGATATCCTAATTCAAAATCAATCCATTAAAATCGATTTTTTTGAGTTTTGAAAGTTTGCATGACTTTGGATGTCTACAGTTCCACATATAAGGCTCGGAAGGCCTTGCGATTTATTAACTGCTTAATCAGTTTTTGGAGAGCTATCCATTGCTGAAAACTAGAGCATTGTGTGGGCTCTGGTTGCAGAGAAATTTTGATTCAAAGTTAATCTTTCTTGTTTCAACCCAAAAACTGAAAATCTTAATATGGCCATAATATCCAAAATAAGGCTCGTAAGAGGTTGCGGTTAGCATTGTTGAACAGCTAACGGTCAGGCCTTTGCATTTCCGTTCAAAACTCAACTTTTTTTTTCCAATCGATTTTCGAAAAAAAGCATGGACTACCCCCGTATCACTAAAAATGCATTTTTTTACGAAAGTCTCTGGAACCCATTGAAACGTACATATATAGAAAGGTTTTGTCAAATGCAACCAGCACATCCAAAGCAAACCCTTTTATAAGGTATAGTTTTCGAGATATTTGCATTCAAAGTTATTTTTTCGAGTTATGAATGCTTGTATGACTTTGGATGCCTACAGTTCCGCAAATAAGGCTGTGACGTCATTTTCGCTGGCAAAACGCTCCATTAATTTTTCAAGAGCTATCCATAGCTGAAAACTAGAACTTTCTATGAGGTCTGGTTGCGGAGATATCCTAATTCAAAATCAATCCATTAAAATCGATTTTTTTGAGTTTTGAAAGTTTGCATGACATTGGATGTCTACAGTTCCACATATAAGGCTCGGAAGGCCTTGCGATTTATGAACCGCTTAATCAGTTTTTAGAGAGCTATCCATTGCTGAAAACTAGAGCATTGTGTGGGCTCTGGTTGCAGAGAAATTTTGATTCAAAGTTAATCTTTCTTGTTTCAACCCAAAAACTGAAAATCTTAATATGGCCCTAATATCCAAAATAAGGCTCGTAAGAGGTTGCGGTTAGCATTGTTGAACAGCTAACGGTCAGGCCTTTGCATTTCCGTTCAAAACTCAACTTTTTTTTTTCCAATCGATTTTCGAAAAAAAGCATGGACTACCCCCTTATCACTAAAAATGCATTTTTTTACGAAAGTCTCTGGAACCCATTGAAACGTACATATATAGAAAGGTTTTGTCAAATGCAACCAGCACATCCAAAGCAACCCTTTTATAAGGTATAGTTTTCGAGATATTTGCATTCAAAGTTATTTTTTCGAGTTATGAATGCTTGTATGACTTTGGATGCCTACAGTTCCGCAAATAAGGCTGTGACGTCATTTTCGCTGGCAAAACGCTCCATTAATTTTTCAAGAGCTATCCATAGCTGAAAACTAGAACTTTCTATGAGGTCTGGTTGCGGAGATATCCTAATTCAAAATCAATCCATTAAAATCGATTTTTTTTGAGTTTTGAAAGTTTGCATGACTTTGGATGTCTACAGTTCCACAAATAAGGCTCGGAAGGCCTTGCGATTTATTAAGCGCTTAATCAGTTTTTGGAGAGCTATCTATTACTGAAAACTAGAGCATTGTGTGGGCTCTGGTTGCAGAGAAATTTTGATTCAAAGTTAATCTTTCTTGTTTCAACCCAAAAACTAAAATCTTAATATGGCCATATTTTCCAAAATAAGGCTCGTAAGAGGTTGCGGTTAGCATTGTTGAACAGCTAACGGTCAGGCCTTTGCATTTCCGTTCAAAACTCAACTTTTTTTTTTCCAATCGATTTCGAAAAAAGCATGGACTACCCCCCTTATCACTAAAAATGCATTTTTTTACGAAAGTCTCTGGAACCCATTGAAACGTACATATATAGAAAGGTTTTGTCAAATGCAACCAGCACATCCAAAGCAAACCCTTTTATAAGGTATAGTTTTCGAGATATTTGCATTCAAAGTTATTTTTTCGAGTTATGAATGCTTGTATGACTTTGGATGCCTACAGTTCCGCAAATAAGGCTGTGACGTCATTTTCGCTGGCAAAACGCTCCATTAATTTTTCAAGAGCTATCCATAGCTGAAAACTAGAACTTTCTATGAGGTCTGGTTGCGGAGATATCCTAATTCAAAATCAATCCATTAAAATCGATTTTTTGAGTTTTGAAAGTTTGCATGACTTTGGATGTCTACAGTTCCACATATAAGGCTCGGAAGGCCTTGCGATTTATTAACCGCTTAATCAGTTTTTGGAGAGCTATCCATTGCTGAAAACTAGAGCATTGTGTGGGCTCTGGTTGCAGAGAAATTTTGATTCAAAGTTAATCTTTCTTGTTTCAACCCAAAAACTGAAAATCTTAATATGGCCATAATATCCAAAATAAGGCTCGTAAGAGGTTGCGGTTAGCATTGTTGAACAGCTAACGGTCAGGCCTTTGCATTTCCGTTCAAAAATCAACTTTTTTTTTTCCAATCGATTTTCGAAAAAAAGCATGGACTACTTTTATCACTAAAAATGCATTTTTTTACGAAAGTCTCTGGAACCCATTGAAACGTACATATATAGAAGGTTTTGTCAAATGCAACCAGCACATCCAAAGCAAACCCTTTTATAAGGTATAGTTTTCGAGATATTTGCATTCAAAGTTATTTTTCGAGTTATGAATGCTTGTATGACTTTGGATGCCTACAGTTCCGCAAATAAGGCTGTGACGTCATTTTCGCTGGCAAAACGCTCCATTAATTTTTCAAGAGCTATCCATAGCTGAAAACTAGAACTTTCTATGAGGTCTGGTTGCGGAGATATCCTAATTCAAAATCAATCCATTAAAATCGATTTTTTGAGTTTTGAAAGTTTGCATGACTTTGGATGTCTACAGTTCCACATATAAGGCTCGGAAGGCCTTGCGATTTATTAACCGCTTAATCAGTTTTTGGAGAGCTATCCATTGCTGAAAACTAGAGCATTGTGTGGGCTCTGGTTGCAGAGAAATTTTGATTCAAAGTTAATCTTTCTTGTTTCAACCCAAAAACTGAAAATCTTAATATGGCCATAATATCCAAAATAAGGCTCGTAAGAGGTTGCGGTTAGCATTGTTGAACAGCTAACGGTCAGGCCTTTGCATTTCCGTTCAAACTCAACTTTTTTTTTTCCAATCGATTTTCGAAAAAAAGCATGGACTACCCCTTTATCACTAAAAATGCATTTTTTTACGAAAGTCTCTGGAACCCATTGAAACGTACATATATAGAAAGGTTTTGTCAAATGCAACCAGCACATCCAAAGCAAACCCTTTTATAAGGTATAGTTTTCGAGATATTTGCATTCAAAGTTATTTTTCGAGTTATGAATGCTTGTATGACTTTGGATGCCTACAGTTCCGCAAATAAGGCTGTGACGTCATTTTCGCTGGCAAAACGCTCCATTAATTTTTCAAGAGCTATCCATAGCTGAAAACTAGAACTTTCTATGAGGTCTGGTTGCGGAGATATCCTAATTCAAAATCAATCCATTAAAATCGATTTTTTTGAGTTTTGAAAGTTTGCATGACTTTGGATGTCTACAGTTCCACATATAAGGCTCGGAAGGCCTTGCGATTTATTAACCGCTTAATCAGTTTTTGGAGAGCTATCCATTGCTGAAAACTAGAGCATTGTGTGGGCTCTGGTTGCAGAGAAATTTTGATTCAAAGTTAATCTTTCTTGTTTCAACCCAAAAACTGAAAATCTTAATATGGCCATAATATCCAAAATAAGGCTCGTAAGAGGTTGCGGTTAGCATTGTTGAACAGCTAACGGTCAGGCCTTTGCATTTCCGTTCAAAACTCAACTTTTTTTTTTCCAATCGATTTTCGAAAAAAAGCATGGACTACCCCTTTATCACTAAAAATGCATTTTTTTACGAAAGTCTCTGGAACCCATTGAAACGTACATATATAGAAAGGTTTTGTCAAATGCAACCAGCACATCCAAAGCAAACCCTTTTATAAGGTATAGTTTTCGAGATATTTGCATTCAAAGTTATTTTTTCGAGTTATGAATGCTTGTATGACTTTGGATGCCTACAGTTCCGCAAATTAGGCTGTGACGTCATTTTCGCTGGCAAAACGCTTCATTAATTTTTCAAGAGCTATCCATAGCTGAAAACTAGAACTTTCTATGAGGTCTGGTTGCGGAGATATCCTAATTCAAAATCAATCCATTAAAATCGATTTTTTTGAGTTTTGAAAGTTTGCATGACTTTGGATGTCTACAGTTCCACATATAAGGCTCGGAAGGCCTTGCGATTTATTAACCGCTTAATCAGTTTTTGGAGAGCTATCCATTGCTGAAAACTAGAGCATTGTGTGGGCTCTGGTTGCAGAGAAATTTTGATTCAAAGTTAATCTTTCTTGTTTCAACCCAAAAACTGAAAATCTTAATATGGCCATAATATCCAAAATAAGGCTCGTAAGAGGTTGCGGTTAGCATTGTTGAACAGCTAACGGTCAGGCCTTTGCATTTCCGTTCAAAACTCAACTTTTTTTTTTCCAATCGATTTTCGAAAAAAAGCATGGACTACCCCCTTATCACTAAAAATGCATTTTTTTACGAAAGTCTCTGGAACCCATTGAAACGTACATATATAGAAGGTTTTGTCAAATGCAACCAGCACATCCAAAGCAAACCCTTTTATAAGGTATAGTTTTCGAGATATTTGCATTCAAAGTTATTTTTTCGAGTTATGAATGCTTGTATGACTTTGGATGCCTACAGTTCCGCAAATAAGGCTGTGACGTCATTTTCGCTGGCAAAACGCTCCATTAATTTTTCAAGAGCTATCCATAGCTGAAAACTAGAACTTTCTATGAGGTCTGGTTGCGGAGATATCCTAATTCAAAATCAATCCATTAAAATCGATTTTTTTGAGTTTTGAAAGTTTGCATGACTTTGGATGTCTACAGTTCCACATATAAGGCTCGGAAGGCCTTGCGATTTATTAACCGCTTAATCAGTTTTTGGAGAGCTATCCATTGCTGAAAACTAGAGCATTGTGTGGGCTCTGGTTGCAGAGAAATTTTGATTCAAAGTTAATCTTTCTTGTTTCAACCCAAAAACTGAAAATCTTAATATGGCCATAATATCCAAAATAAGGCTCGTAAGAGGTTGCGGTTAGCATTGTTGAACAGCTAACGGTCAGGCCTTTGCATTTCCGTTCAAAACTCAACTTTTTTTTTTCCAATCGATTTTCGAAAAAAAGCGTGGACTACCCCTTTATCACTAAAAATGCATTTTTTTACGAAAGTCTCTGGAACCCATTGAAACGTACATATATAGAAAGGTTTTGTCAAATGCAACCAGCACATCCAAAGCAAACCCTTTTATAAGGTATAGTTTTCGAGATATTTGCATTCAAAGTTATTTTTTCGAGTTATGAATGCTTGTATGACTTTGGATGCCTACAGTTCCGCAAATAAGGCTGTGACGTCATTTTCGCTGGCAAAACGCTCCATTAATTTTTCAAGAGCTATCCATAGCTGAAAACTAGAACTTTCTATGAGGTCTGGTTGCGGAGATATCCTAATTCAAAATCAATCCATTAAAATCGATTTTTTTGAGTTTTGAAAGTTTGCATGACTTTGGATGTCTACAGTTCCACATATAAGGCTCGGAAGGCCTTGCGATTTATTAACCGCTTAATCAGTTTTTAGAGAGCTATCCATTGCTGAAAACTAGAGCATTGTGTGGGCTCTGGTTGCAGAGAAATTTTGATTCAAAGTTAATCTTTCTTGTTTCAACCCAAAAACTGAAAATCTTAATATGGCCCTAATATCCAAAATAAGGCTCGTAAGAGGTTGCGGTTAGCATTGTTGAACAGCTAACGGTCAGGCCTTTGCATTTCCGTTCAAAACTCAACTTTTTTTTTTCCAATCGATTTTCGAAAAAAAGCATGGACTACCCCCTTATCACTAAAAATGCATTTTTTTACGAAAGTCTCTGGAACCCATTGAAACGTACATATATAGAAAGGTTTTGTCAAATGCAACCAGCACATCCAAAGCAAACCCTTTCATAAGGTATAGTTTTCGAGATATTTGCATTCAAAGTTATTTTTTCGAGTTATGAATGCTTGTATGACTTTGGATGCCTACAGTTCCGCAAATAAGGCTGTGACGTCATTTCCGCTGGCAAAACGCTTTATTAATTTTTCAAGAGCTATCCATAGCTGAAAACTAGAACTTTCTATGAGTTCTGGTTGCGGAGATATCCTAATTCAAAGTCAATCCATTAAGATCGATTTTTTTGAGTTTTGAAAGTTTACATGACTTTGGATGTCTACAGTTCCACAAATAAGGCTCGGAAGGCCTTGCGATTTATTAACCGCTTAATCAGTTTTTGGAGAGCTATCCATTGCTGAAAACTAGAGCATTGTGTGGGCTCTGGTTGCAGAGAAATTTTGATTCAAAGTTAATCTTTCTTGTTTCAACCCAAAAACTAAAAATCTTAATATGGCCATATTTTCCAAAATAAGGCTCGTAAGAGGTTGCGGTTAGCATTGTTGAACAGCTAACGGTCAGGCCTTTGCATTTCCGTTCAAAACTCAACTTTTTTTTCCAATCGATTTTCGAAAAAAAGCATGGACTACCCCCTTATCACTAAAAATGCATTTTTTTACGAAAGTCTCTGGAACCCATTGAAACGTACATATATAGAAAGGTTTTGTCAAATGCAACCAGCACATCCAAAGCAAACCCTTTTATAAGGTATAGTTTTCGAGATATTTGCATTCAAAGTTATTTTTTCGAGTTATGAATGCTTGTATGACTTTGGATGCCTACAGTTCCGCAAATAAGGCTGTGACGTCATTTTCGCTGGCAAAACGCTCCATTAATTTTTCAAGAGCTATCCATAGCTGAAAACTAGAACTTTCTATGAGGTCTGGTTGCGGAGATATCCTAATTCAAAATCAATCCATTAAAATCGATTTTTTTGAGTTTTGAAAGTTTGCATGACTTTGGATGTCTACAGTTCCACATATAAGGCTCGGAAGGCCTTGCGATTTATTAACCGCTTAATCAGTTTTTGGAGAGCTATCCATTGCTGAAAACTAGAGCATTGTGTGGGCTCTGGTTGCAGAGAAATTTTGATTCAAAGTTAATCTTTCTTGTTTCAACCCAAAAACTGAAAATCTTAATATGGCCATAATATCCAAAATAAGGCTCGTAAGAGGTTGCGGTTAGCATTGTTGAACAGCTAACGGTCAGGCCTTTGCATTTCCGTTCAAAACTCAACTTTTTTTTTTCCAATCGATTTTCGAAAAAAAGCATGGACTACCCCCTTATCACTAAAACTGCATTTTTTTACGAAAGTCTCTGGAACCCATTGAAACGTACATATATAGAAAGGTTTTGTCAAATGCAACCAGCACATCTAAAGCAAACCCTTTTATAAGGTATAGTTTTCGAGATATTTGCATTCAAAGTTATTTTTTCGAGTTATGAATGCTTGTATGACTTTGGATGCCTACAGTTCCGCAAATAAGGCTGTGACGTCATTTCCGCTGGCAAAACGCTTTATTAATTTTTCAAGAGCTATCCATAGCTGAAAACTAGAACTTTCTATGAGGTCTGGTTGCGGAGATATCCTAATTCAAAGTCAATCCATTAAGATCGATTTTTTTGAGTTTTGAAAGTTTACATGACTTTGGATGTCTACAGTTCCACAAATAAGGCTCGGAAGGCCTTGCGATTTATTAACCGCTTAATCAGTTTTTGGAGAGCTATCTATTACTGAAAACTAGAGCATTGTGTGGGCTCTGGTTGCAGAGAAATTTTGATTCAAAGTTAATCTTTCTTGTTTCAACCCAAAAACTAAAAATCTTAATATGGCCATATTTTCCAAAATAAGGCTCGTAAGAGGTTGCGGTTAGCATTGTTGAACAGCTAACGGTCAGGCCTTTGCATTTCCGTTCAAAACTCAACTTTTTTTTCCAATCGATTTTCGAAAAAAAGCATGGACTACCCCCTTATCACTAAAAATGCATTTTTTTACGAAAGTCTCTGGAACCCATTGAAACGTACATATATAGAAAGGTTTTGTCAAATGCAACCAGCACATCCAAAGCAAACCCTTTTATAAGGTATAGTTTTCGAGATATTTGCATTCAAAGTTATTTTTTCGAGTTATGAATGCTTGTATGACTTTGGATGCCTACAGTTCCGCAAATAAGGCTGTGACGTCATTTTCGCTGGCAAAACGCTCCATTAATTTTTCAAGAGCTATCCATAGCTGAAAACTAGAACTTTCTATGAGGTCTGGTTGCGGAGATATCCTAATTCAAAATCAATCCATTAAAATCGATTTTTTTGAGTTTTGAAAGTTTGCATGACTTTGGATGTCTACAGTTCCACATATAAGGCTCGGAAGGCCTTGCGATTTATTAACCGCTTAATCAGTTTTTGGAGAGCTATCCATTGCTGAAAACTAGAGCATTGTGTGGGCTCTGGTTGCAGAGAAATTTTGATTCAAAGTTAATCTTTCTTGTTTCAACCCAAAAACTGAAAATCTTAATATGGCCATAATATCCAAAATAAGGCTCGTAAGAGGTTGCGGTTAGCATTGTTGAACAGCTAACGGTCAGGCCTTTGCATTTCCGTTCAAAACTCAACTTTTTTTTTTCCAATCGATTTTCGAAAAAAAGCATGGACTACCCCCTTATCACTAAAAATGCATTTTTTTACGAAAGTCTCTGGAACCCATTGAAACGTACATATATAGAAAGGTTTTGTCAAATGCAACCAGCACATCCAAAGCAAACCCTTTTATAAGGTATAGTTTTCGAGATATTTGCATTCAAAGTTATTTTTTCGAGTTATGAATGCTTGTATGACTTTGGATGCCTACAGTTCCGCAAATAAGGCTGTGACGTCATTTCCGCTGGCAAAACGCTTTATTAATTTTTCAAGAGCTATCCATAGCTGAAAACTAGAACTTTCTATGAGGTCTGGTTGCGGAGATATCCCAATTCAAAGTCAATCCATTAAGATCGATTTTTTTGAGTTTTGAAAGTTTACATGACTTTGGATGTCTACAGTTCCACAAATAAGGCTCGGAAGGCCTTGCGATTTATTAACCGCTTAATCAGTTTTTGGAGAGCTATCTATTACTGAAAACTAGAGCATTGTGTGGGCTCTGGTTGCAGAGAAATTTTGATTCAAAGTTAATCTTTCTTGTTTCAACCCAAAAACTAAAAATCTTAATATGGCCATATTTTCCAAAATAAGGCTCGTAAGAGGTTGCGGTTAGCATTGTTGAACAGCTAACGGTCAGGCCTTTGCATTTCCGTTCAAAACTCAACTTTTTTTTCCAATCGATTTTCGAAAAAAAGCATGGACTACCCCCTTATCACTAAAAATGCATTTTTTTACGAAAGTCTCTGGAACCCATTGAAACGTACATATATAGAAAGGTTTTGTCAAATGCAACCAGCACATCCAAAGCAAACCCTTTTATAAGGTATAGTTTTCGAGATATTTGCATTCAAAGTTATTTTTTCGAGTTATGAATGCTTGTATGACTTTGGATGCCTACAGTTCCGCAAATAAGGCTGTGACGTCATTTTCGCTGGCAAAACGCTCCATTAATTTTTCAAGAGCTATCCATAGCTGAAAACTAGAACTTTCTATGAGGTCTGGTTGCGGAGATATCCTAATTCAAAATCAATCCATTAAAATCGATTTTTTTGAGTTTTGAAAGTTTGCATGACTTTGGATGTCTACAGTTCCACATATAAGGCTCGGAAGGCCTTGCGATTTATTAACCGCTTAATCAGTTTTTGGAGAGCTATCCATTGCTGAAAACTAGAGCATTGTGTGGGCTCTGGTTGCAGAGAAATTTTGATTCAAAGTTAATCTTTCTTGTTTCAACCCAAAAACTGAAAATCTTAATATGGCCATAATATCCAAAATAAGGCTCGTAAGAGGTTGCGGTTAGCATTGTTGAACAGCTAACGGTCAGGCCTTTGCATTTCCGTTCAAAACTCAACTTTTTTTTTTCCAATCGATTTTCGAAAAAAAGCATGGACTACCCCCTTATCACTAAAAATGCATTTTTTTACGAAAGTCTCTGGAACCCATTGAAACGTACATATATAGAAAGGTTTTGTCAAATGCAACCAGCACATCCAAAGCAAACCCTTTTATAAGGTATAGTTTTCGAGATATTTGCATTCAAAGTTATTTTTTCGAGTTATGAATGCTTGTATGACTTTGGATGCCTACAGTTCCGCAAATAAGGCTGTGACGTCATTTCCGCTGGCAAAACGCTTTATTAATTTTTCAAGAGCTATCCATAGCTGAAAACTAGAACTTTCTATGAGGTCTGGTTGCGGAGATATCCCAATTCAAAGTCAATCCATTAAGATCGATTTTTTTGAGTTTTGAAAGTTTACATGACTTTGGATGTCTACAGTTCCACAAATAAGGCTCGGAAGGCCTTGCGATTTATTAACCGCTTAATCAGTTTTTGGAGAGCTATCTATTACTGAAAACTAGAGCATTGTGTGGGCTCTGGTTGCAGAGAAATTTTGATTCAAAGTTAATCTTTCTTGTTTCAACCCAAAAACTAAAAATCTTAATATGGCCATATTTTCCAAAATAAGGCTCGTAAGAGGTTGCGGTTAGCATTGTTGAACAGCTAACGGTCAGGCCTTTGCATTTCCGTTCAAAACTCAACTTTTTTTTCCAATCGATTTTCGAAAAAAAGCATGGACTACCCCCTTATCACTAAAAATGCATTTTTTTACGAAAGTCTCTGGAACCCATTGAAACGTACATATATAGAAAGGTTTTGTCAAATGCAACCAGCACATCCAAAGCAAACCCTTTTATAAGGTATAGTTTTCGAGATATTTGCATTCAAAGTTATTTTTTCGAGTTATGAATGCTTGTATGACTTTGGATGCCTACAGTTCCGCAAATAAGGCTGTGACGTCATTTTCGCTGGCAAAACGCTTGATTCATTTTTCAAGAGCTATCCATAGCTGAAAACTAGAACTTTCTATGAGGTCTGGTTGCGGAGATATCCTAATTCAAAGTCAATCCATTAAAATCGATTTTTTTCAGTTTTGAAAGTTTGCATGACTTTGGATGTCTACAGTTCCACAAATAAGGCTCGGAAGGCCTTGCGATTTATTAACCGCTTAATCAGTTTTTGGAGAGCTATCTATTGCTGAAAACTAGAGCATTGTGTGGGCTCTGGTTGCAGAGAAATTTTGATTCAAAGTTAATCTTTCTTGTTTCAACCCAAAAACTGAAAATCTTAATATGGCCATAATATCCAAAATAAGGCTCGTAAGAGGTTGCGGTTAGCATTGTTGAACAGCTAACGGTCAGGCCTTTGCATTTCCGTTCAAAACTCAACTTTTTTTTTTCCAATCGATTTTCGAAAAAAAGCATGGACTACCCCCTTATCACTAAAAATGCATTTTTTTACGAAAGTCTCTGGAACCCATTGAAACGTACATATATAGAAAGGTTTTGTCAAATGCAACCAGCACATCCAAAGCAAACCCTTTTATAAGGTATAGTTTTCGAGATATTTGCATTCAAAGTTATTTTTTCGAGTTATGAATGCTTGTATGACTTTGGATGCCTACAGTTCCGCAAATAAGGCTGTGACGTCATTTTCGCTGGCAAAACGCTCCATTAATTTTTCAAGAGCTATCCATAGCTGAAAACTAGAACTTTCTATGAGGTCTGGTTGCGGAGATATCCTAATTCAAAATCAATCCATTAAAATCGATTTTCTTGAGTTTTGAAAGTTTGCATGACTTTGGATGTCTACAGTTCCACATATAAGGCTCGGAAGGCCTTGCGATTTATTAAGCGCTTAATCAGTTTTTGGAGAGCTATCTATTACTGAAAACTAGAGCATTGTGTGGGCTCTGGTTGCAGAGAAATTTTGATTCAAAGTTAATCTTTCTTGTTTCAACCCAAAAACTAAAAATCTTAATATGGCCATATTTTCCAAAATAAGGCTCGTAAGAGGTTGCGGTTAGCATTGTTGAACAGCTAACGGTCAGGCCTTTGCATTTCCGTTCAAAACTCAACTTTTTTTTTTCCAATCGATTTTCGAAAAAAAGCATGGACTACCCCCTTATCACTAAAAATGCATTTTTTTACGAAAGTCTCTGGAACCCATTGAAACGTACATATATAGAAAGGTTTTGTCAAATGCAACCAGCACATCCAAAGCAAACCCTTTTATAAGGTATAGTTTTCGAGATATTTGCATTCAAAGTTATTTTTTCGAGTTATGAATGCTTGTATGACTTTGGATGCCTACAGTTCCGCAAATAAGGCTGTGACGTCATTTTCGCTGGCAAAACGCTCCATTAATTTTTCAAGAGCTATCCATAGCTGAAAACTAGAACTTTCTATGAGGTCTGGTTGCGGAGATATCCTAATTCAAAATCGATCCATTAAAATCGATTTTTTTGAGTTTTGAAAGTTTGCATGACTTTGGATGTCTACAGTTCCACATATAAGGCTCGGAAGGCCTTGCGATTTATTAACCGCTTAATCAGTTTTTAGAGAGCTATCCATTGCTGAAAACTACAGCATTGTGTGGGCTCTGGTTGCAGAGAAATTTTGATTCAAAGTTAATCTTTCTTGTTTCAACCCAAAAACTGAAAATCTTAATATGGCCCTAATATCCAAAATAAGGCTCGTAAGAGGTTGCGGTTAGCATTGTTGAACAGCTAACGGTCAGGCCTTTGCATTTCCGTTCAAAACTCAACTTTTTTTTTTCCAATCGATTTTCGAAAAAAAGCATGGACTACCCCCTTATCACTAAAAATGCCTTTTTTTACGAAAGTCTCTGGAACCCATTGAAACGTACATATATAGAAAGGTTTTGTCAAATGCAACCAGCACATCCAAAGCAAACCCTTTTATAAGGTATAGTTTTCGAGATATTTGCATTCAAAGTTATTTTTTCGAGTTATGAATGCTTGTATGACTTTGGATGCCTACAGTTCCGCAAATAAGGCTGTGACGTCATTTCCGCTGGCAAAACGCTCCATTAATTTTTCAAGAGCTATCCATAGCTGAAAACTAGAACTTTCTATGAGGTCTGGTTGCGGAGATATCCTAATTCAAAGTCAATCCATTAAGATCGATTTTTTTGAGTTTTGAAAGTTTACATGACTTTGGATGTCTACAGTTCCACAAATAAGGCTCGGAAGGCCTTGCAATTTATTAACCGCTTAATCAGTTTTTGGAGAGCTATCTATTACTGAAAACTAGAGCATTGTGTGGGCTCTGGTTGCAGAGAAATTTTGATTCAAAGTTAATCTTTCTTGTTTCAACCCAAAAACTAAAAATCTTAATATGGCCATATTTTCCAAAATAAGGCTCGTAAGAGGTTGCGGTTAGCATTGTTGAACAGCTAACGGTCAGGCCTTTGCATTTCCGTTCAAAACTCAACTTTTTTTTTTCCAATCGATTTTCGAAAAAAAGCATGGACTACCCCCTTATCACTAAAAATGCATTTTTTTACGAAAGTCTCTGAAACCCATTGAAACGTACATATATAGAAAGGTTTTGTCAAATGCAACCAGCACATCCAAAGCAAACCCTTTTATAAGGTATAGTTTTCGAGATATTTGCATTCAAAGTTATTTTTTCGAGTTATGAATGCTTGTATGACTTTGGATGCCTACAGTTCCGCAAATAAGGCTGTGACGTCATTTTCGCTGGCAAAACGCTCCATTAATTTTTCAAGAGCTATCCATAGCTGAAAACTAGAACTTTCTATGAGGTCTGGTTGCGGAGATATCCTAATTCAATATCAATCCATTAAAATCGATTTTTTTGAGTTTTGAAAGTTTGCATGACTTTGGATGTCTACAGTTCCACATATAAGGCTCGGAAGGCCTTGCGATTTATTAAGCGCTTAATCAGTTTTTGGAGAGCTATCTATTACTGAAAACTAGAGCATTGTGTGGGCTCTGGTTGCAGAGAAATTTTGATTCAAAGTTAATCTTTCTTGTTTCAACCCAAAAACTAAAAATCTTAATATGGCCATATTTTCCAAAATAAGGCTCGTAAGAGGTTGCGGTTAGCATTGTTGAACAGCTAACGGTCAGGCCTTTGCATTTCCGTTCAAAACTCAACTTTTTTTCCAATCGATTTTCGAAAAAAAGCATGGACTACCCCCTTATCACTAAAAATGCATTTTTTTACGAAAGTCTCTGGAACCCATTGAAACGTACATATATAGAAAGGTTTTGTCAAATGCAACCAGCACATCCAAAGCAAACCCTTTTATAAGGTATAGTTTTCGAGATATTTGCATTCAAAGTTATTTTTTCGAGTTATGAATGCTTGTATGACTTTGGATGCCTACAGTTCCGCAAATAAGGCTGTGACGTCATTTTCGCTGGCAAAACGCTCCATTAATTTTTCAAGAGCTATCCATAGCTGAAAACTAGAACTTTCTATGAGGTCTGGTTGCGGAGATATCCTAATTCAAAATCAATCCATTAAAATCGATTTTTTTGAGTTTTGAAAGTTTGCATGACTTTGGATGTCTACAGTTCCACATATAAGGCTCGGAAGGCCTTGCGATTTATTAACCGCTTAATCAGTTTTTGGAGAGCTATCCATTGCTGAAAACTAGAGCATTGTGTGGGCTCTGGTTGCAGAGAAATTTTGATTCAAAGTTAATCTTTCTTGTTTCAACCCAAAAACTGAAAATCTTAATATGGCCATAATATCCAAAATAAGGCTCGTAAGAGGTTGCGGTTAGCATTGTTGAACAGCTAACGGTCAGGCCTTTGCATTTCCGTTCAAAACTCAACTTTTTTTTTTCCAATCGATTTTCGAAAAAAAGCATGGACTACCCCCTTATCACTAAAAATGCATTTTTTTACGAAAGTCTCTGGAACCCATTGAAACGTACATATATAGAAAGGTTTTGTCAAATGCAACCAGCACATCCAAAGCAAACCCTTTTATAAGGTATAGTTTTCGAGATATTTGCATTCAAAGTTATTTTTTCGAGTTATGAATGCTTGTATGACTTTGGATGCCTACAGTTCCGCAAATAAGGCTGTGACGTCATTTTCGCTGGCAAAACGCTCCATTAATTTTTCAAGAGCTATCCATAGCTGAAAACTAGAACTTTCTATGAGGTCTGGTTGCGGAGATATCCTAATTCAAAATCAATCCATTAAAATCGATTTTTTTGAGTTTTGAAAGTTTGCATGACTTTGGATGTCTACAGTTCCACATATAAGGCTCGGAAGGCCTTGCGATTTATTAACCGCTTAATCAGTTTTTAGAGAGCTATCCATTGCTGAAAACTAGAGCATTGTGTGGGCTCTGGTTGCAGAGAAATTTTGATTCAAAGTTAATCTTTCTTGTTTCAACCCAAAAACTGAAAATCTTAATATGGCCCTAATATCCAAAATAAGGCTCGTAAGAGGTTGCGGTTAGCATTGTTGAACAGCTAACGGTCAGGCCTTTGCATTTCCGTTCAAAACTCAACTTTTTTTTTTCCAATCGATTTTCGAAAAAAAGCATGGACTACCCCCTTATCACTAAAAATGCATTTTTTTACGAAAGTCTCTGAAACCCATTGAAACGTACATATATAGAAAGGTTTTGTCAAATGCAACCAGCACATCCAAAGCAAACCCTTTTATAAGGTATAGTTTTCGAGATATTTGCATTCAAAGTTATTTTTTCGAGTTATGAATGCTTGTATGACTTTGGATGCCTACAGTTCCGCAAATAAGGCTGTGACGTCATTTTCGCTGGCAAAACGCTCCATTAATTTTTCAAGAGCTATCCATAGCTGAAAACTAGAACTTTCTATGAGGTCTGGTTGCGGAGATATCCTAATTCAAAATCAATCCATTAAAATCGATTTTTTTGAGTTTTGAAAGTTTGCATGACTTTGGATGTCTACAGTTCCACATATAAGGCTCGGAAGGCCTTGCGATTTATTAAGCGCTTAATCAGTTTTTGGAGAGCTATCTATTACTGAAAACTAGAGCATTGTGTGGGCTCTGGTTGCAGAGAAATTTTGATTCAAAGTTAATCTTTCTTGTTTCAACCCAAAAACTAAAAATCTTAATATGGCCATATTTTCCAAAATAAGGCTCGTAAGAGGTTGCGGTTAGCATTGTTGAACAGCTAACGGTCAGGCCTTTGCATTTCCGTTCAAAACTCAACTTTTTTTTTCCAATCGATTTTCGAAAAAAAGCATGGACTACCCCCTTATCACTAAAAATGCATTTTTTTACGAAAGTCTCTGGAACCCATTGAAACGTACATATATAGAAAGGTTTTGTCAAATGCAACCAGCACATCCAAAGCAAACCCTTTTATAAGGTATAGTTTTCGAGATATTTGCATTCAAAGTTATTTTTTCGAGTTATGAATGCTTGTATGACTTTGGATGCCTACAGTTCCGCAAATAAGGCTGTGACGTCATTTTCGCTGGCAAAACGCTCCATTAATTTTTCAAGAGCTATCCATAGCTGAAAACTAGAACTTTCTATGAGGTCTGGTTGCGGAGATATCCTAATTCAAAATCAATCCATTAAAATCGATTTTTTTGAGTTTTGAAAGTTTGCATGACTTTGGATGTCTACAGTTCCACATATAAGGCTCGGAAGGCCTTGCGATTTATTAACCGCTTAATCAGTTTTTGGAGAGCTATCCATTGCTGAAAACTAGAGCATTGTGTGGGCTCTGGTTGCAGAGAAATTTTGATTCAAAGTTAATCTTTCTTGTTTCAACCCAAAAACTGAAAATCTTAATATGGCCATAATATCCAAAATAAGGCTCGTAAGAGGTTGCGGTTAGCATTGTTGAACAGCTAACGGTCAGGCCTTTGCATTTCCGTTCAAAACTCAACTTTTTTTTTTCCAATCGATTTTCGAAAAAAAGCATGGACTACCCCCTTATCACTAAAAATGCATTTTTTTACGAAAGTCTCTGGAACCCATTGAAACGTACATATATAGAAAGGTTTTGTCAAATGCAACCAGCACATCCAAAGCAAACCCTTTTATAAGGTATAGTTTTCGAGATATTTGCATTCAAAGTTATTTTTTCGAGTTATGAATGCTTGTATGACTTTGGATGCCTACAGTTCCGCAAATAAGGCTGTGACGTCATTTTCGCTGGCAAAACGCTCCATTAATTTTTCAAGAGCTATCCATAGCTGAAAACTAGAACTTTCTATGAGGTCTGGTTGCGGAGATATCCTAATTCAAAATCAATCCATTAAAATCGATTTTTTTGAGTTTTGAAAGTTTGCATGACTTTGGATGTCTACAGTTCCACATATAAGGCTCGGAAGGCCTTGCGATTTATTAACCGCTTAATCAGTTTTTAGAGAGCTATCCATTGCTGAAAACTAGAGCATTGTGTGGGCTCTGGTTGCAGAGAAATTTTGATTCAAAGTTAATCTTTCTTGTTTCAACCCAAAAACTGAAAATCTTAATATGGCCCTAATATCCAAAATAAGGCTCGTAAGAGGTTGCGGTTAGCATTGTTGAACAGCTAACGGTCAGGCCTTTGCATTTCCGTTCAAAACTCAACTTTTTTTTTTCCAATCGATTTTCGAAAAAAAGCATGGACTACCCCCTTATCACTAAAAATGCATTTTTTTACGAAAGTCTCTGGAACCCATTGAAACGTACACATATAGAAAGGTTTTGTCAAATGCAACCAGCACATCCAAAGCAAACCCTTTTATAAGGTATAGTTTTCGAGATATTTGCATTCAAAGTTATTTTTTCGAGTTATGAATGCTTGTATGACTTTGGATGCCTACAGTTCCGCAAATAAGGCTGTGACGTCATTTCCGCTGGCAAAACGCTCCATTAATTTTTCAAGAGCTATCCATAGCTGAAAACTAGAACTTTCTATGAGGTCTGGTTGCGGAGATATCCTAATTCAAAGTCAATCCATTAAGATCGATTTTTTTGAGTTTTGAAAGCTTACATGACTTTGGATGTCTACAGTTCCATATATAAGGCTCGGAAAGCCTTGCGATTTATTAACCGCTTAATCAGTTTTTGGAGAGCTATCCATTGCTGAAAACTAGAGCATTGTGTGGGCTCTGGTTGCAGAGAAATTTTGATTCAAAGTTAATCTTTCTTGTTTCAACCCAAAAACTGAAAATCTTAATATGGCCATAATATCCTAAATAAGGCTCGTAAGAGGTTGCGGTTAGCATTGTTGAACAGCTAACGGTCAGGCCTTTGCATTTCCGTTCAAAGCTCAACTTTTTTTTTTCCAATCGATTTTCGAAAAAAAGCATGGACTACCCCCTTATCACTAAAAATGCATTTTTTTACGAAAGTCTCTGGAACCCATTGAAACGTACATATATAGAAAGGTTTTGTCAAATGCAACCAGCACATCCAAAGCAAACCCTTTTATAAGGTATAGTTTTCGAGATATTTGCATTCAAAGTTATTTTTTCGAGTTATGAATGCTTGTATGACTTTGGATGCCTACAGTTCCGCAAATAAGGCTGTGACGTCATTTTCGCTGGCAAAACGCTCCATTAATTTTTCAAGAGCTATCCATAGCTGAAAACTAGAACTTTCTATGAGGTCTGGTTGCGGAGATATCCTAATTCAAAATCAATCCATTAAAATCGATTTTTTTGAGTTTTGAAAGTTTGCATGACTTTGGATGTCTACAGTTCCACATATAAGGCTCGGAAGGCCTTGCGATTTATTAACCGCTTAATCAGTTTTTAGAGAGCTATCCATTGCTGAAAACTAGAGCATTGTGTGGGCTCTGGTTGCAGAGAAATTTTGATTCAAAGTTAATCTTTCTTGTTTCAACCCAAAAACTGAAAATCTTAATATGGCCCTAATATCCAAAATAAGGCTCGTAAGAGGTTGCGGTTAGCATTGTTGAACAGCTAACGGTCAGGCCTTTGCATTTCCGTTCAAAACTCAACTTTTTTTTTTCCAATCGATTTTCGAAAAAAAGCATGGACTACCCCCTTATCACTAAAAATGCATTTTTTTACGAAAGTCTCTGGAACCCATTGAAACGTACATATATAGAAAGGTTTTGTCAAATGCAACCAGCACATCCAAAGCAAACCCTTTTATAAGGTATAGTTTTCGAGATATTTGCATTCAAAGTTATTTTTTCGAGTTATGAATGCTTGTATGACTTTGGATGCCTACAGTTCCGCAAATAAGGCTGTGACGTCATTTCCGCTGGCAAAACGCTCCATTAATTTTTCAAGAGCTATCCATAGCTGAAAACTAGAACTTTCTATGAGGTCTGGTTGCGGAGATATCCTAATTCAAAGTCAATCCATTAAGATCGATTTTTTTGAGTTTTGAAAGCTTACATGACTTTGGATGTCTACAGTTCCATATATAAGGCTCGGAAAGCCTTGCGATTTATTAACCGCTTAATCAGTTTTTGGAGAGCTATCCATTGCTGAAAACTAGAGCATTGTGTGGGCTCTGGTTGCAGAGAAATTTTGATTCAAAGTTAATCTTTCTTGTTTCAACCCAAAAACTGAAAATCTTAATATGGCCATAATATCCAAAATAAGGCTCGTAAGAGGTTGCGGTTAGCATTGTTGAACAGCTAACGGTCAGGCCTTTGCATTTCCGTTCAAAACTCAACTTTTTTTTTTCCAATCGATTTTCGAAAAAAAGCATGGACTACCCCCTTATCACTAAAAATGCATTTTTTTACGAAAGTCTCTGGAACCCATTGAAACGTACATATATAGAAAGGTTTTGTCAAATGCAACCAGCACATCCAAAGCAAACCCTTTTATAAGGTATAGTTTTCGAGATATTTGCATTCAAAGTTATTTTTTCGAGTTATGAATGCTTGTATGACTTTGGATGCCTACAGTTCCGCAAATAAGGCTGTGACGTCATTTTCGCTGGCAAAACGCTCCATTAATTTTTCAAGAGCTATCCATAGCTGAAAACTAGAACTTTCTATGAGGTCTGGTTGCGGAGATATCCTAATTCAAAATCAATCCATTAAAATCGATTTTTTTGAGTTTTGAAAGTTTGCATGACTTTGGATGTCTACAGTTCCACATATAAGGCTCGGAAGGCCTTGCGATTTATTAACCGCTTAATCAGTTTTTAGAGAGCTATCCATTGCTGAAAACTAGAGCATTGTGTGGGCTCTGGTTGCAGAGAAATTTTGATTCAAAGTTAATCTTTCTTGTTTCAACCCAAAAACTGAAAATCTTAATATGGCCCTAATATCCAAAATAAGGCTCGTAAGAGGTTGCGGTTAGCATTGTTGAACAGCTAACGGTCAGGCCTTTGCATTTCCGTTCAAAACTCAACTTTTTTTTTTCCAATCGATTTTCGAAAAAAAGCATGGACTACCCCCTTATCACTAAAAATGCATTTTTTTACGAAAGTCTCTGGAACCCATTGAAACGTACATATATAGAAAGGTTTTGTCAAATGCAACCAGCACATCCAAAGCAAACCCTTTTATAAGGTATAGTTTTCGAGATATTTGCATTCAAAGTTATTTTTTCGAGTTATGAATGCTTGTATGACTTTGGATGCCTACAGTTCCGCAAATAAGGCTGTGACGTCATTTCCGCTGGCAAAACGCTTTATTAATTTTTCAAGAGCTATCCATAGCTGAAAACTAGAACTTTCTATGAGGTCTGGTTGCGGAGATATCCTAATTCAAAGTCAATCCATTAAGATCGATTTTTTTGAGTTTTGAAAGCTTACATGACTTTGGATGTCTACAGTTCCACAAATAAGGCTCGGAAGGCCTTGCGATTTATTAACCGCTTAATCAGTTTTTGGAGAGCTATCTATTACTGAAAACTAGAGCATTGTGTGGGCTCTGGTTGCAGAGAAATTTTGATTCAAAGTTAATCTTTCTTGTTTCAACCCAAAAACTAAAAATCTTAATATGGCCATATTTTCCAAAATAAGGCTCGTAAGAGGTTGCGGTTAGCATTGTTGAACAGCTAACGGTCAGGCCTTTGCATTTCCGTTCAAAACTCAACTTTTTTTTTCCAATCGATTTTCGAAAAAAAGCATGGACTACCCCCTTATCACTAAAAATGCATTTTTTTACGAAAGTCTCTGGAACCCATTGAAACGTACATATATAGAAAGGTTTTGTCAAATGCAACCAGCACATCCAAAGCAAACCCTTTTATAAGGTATAGTTTTCGAGATATTTGCATTCAAAGTTATTTTTTCGAGTTATGAATGCTTGTATGACTTTGGATGCCTACAGTTCCGCAAATAAGGCTGTGACGTCATTTTCGCTGGCAAAACGCTCCATTAATTTTTCAAGAGCTATCCATAGCTGAAAACTAGAACTTTCTATGAGGTCTGGTTGCGGAGATATCCTTATTCAAAATCAATCCATTAAAATCGATTTTTTTGAGTTTTGAAAGTTTGCATGACTTTGGATGTCTACAGTTCCATATATAAGGCTCGGAAGGCCTTGCGATTTATTAACCGCTTAATCAGTTTTTGGAGAGCTATCCATTGCTGAAAACTAGAGCATTGTGTGGGCTCTGGTTGCAGAGAAATTTTGATTCAAAGTTAATCTTTCTTGTTTCAACCCAAAAACTGAAAATCTTAATATGGCCATAATATCCAAAATAAGGCTCGTAAGAGGTTGCGGTTAGCATTGTTGAACAGCTAACGGTCAGGCCTTTGCATTTCCGTTCAAAACTCGATATTTTTTCGAGTTATGAATGCTTGTATGACTTTGGATGCCTACAGTTCCGCAAATAAGGCTGTGACGACATTTTCGCTGGCAAAACGCTCCATTAATTTTTCAAGAGCTATCCATAGCTGAAAACTAGAACTTTCTATGAGGTCTGGTTGCGGAGATATCCTAATTCAAAATCAATCCATTAAAATCGATTTTTTTGAGTTTTGAAAGTTTGCATGACTTTGGATGTCTACAGTTCCACATATAAGGCTCGGAAGGCCTTGCGATTTATTAACCGCTTAATCAGTTTTTGGAGAGCTATCCATTGCTGAAAACTAGAGCATTGTGTGGGCTCTGGTTGCAGAGAAATTTTGATTCAAAGTTAATCTTTCTTGTTTCAACCCAAAAACTGAAAATCTTAATATGGCCATAATATCCAAAATAAGGCTCGTAAGAGGTTGCGGTTAGCATTGTTGAACAGCTAACGGTCAGGCCTTTGCATTTCCGTTCAAAACTCAACTTTTTTTTTCCAATCGATTTTCGAAAAAAAGCATGGACTACCCCCTTATCACTAAAAATGCATTTTTTTACGAAAGTCTCTGGAACCCATTGAAACGTACATATATAGAAAGGTTTTGTCAAATACAACCAGCACATCCAAAGCAAACCCTTTTATAAGGTATAGTTTTCGAGATATTTGCATTCAAAGTTATTTTTTCGAGTTATGAATGCTTGTATGACTTTGGATGCCTACAGTTCCGCAAATAAGGCTGTGACGTCATTTTCGCTGGCAAAACGCTCCATTAATTTTTCAAGAGCTATCCATAGCTGAAAACTAGAACTTTCTATGAGGTCTGGTTGCGGAGATATCCTAATTCAAAATCAATCCATTAAAATCGATTTTTTTGAGTTTTGAAAGTTTGCATGACTTTGGATGTCTACAGTTCCACATATAAGGCTCGGAAGGCCTTGCGATTTATTAACCGCTTAATCAGTTTTTGGAGAGCTATCCATTGCTGAAAACTAGAGCATTGTGTGGGCTCTGGTTGCAGAGAAATTTTGATTCAAAGTTAATCTTTCTTGTTTCAACCCAAAAACTGAAAATCTTAATATGGCCATAATATCCAAAATAAGGCTCGTAAGAGGTTGCGGTTAGCATTGTTGAACAGCTAACGGTCAGGCCTTTGCATTTCCGTTCAAAACTCAACTTTTTTTTTTTCCAATCGATTTTCGAAAAAAAGCATGGACTACCCCCTTATCACTAAAAATGCATTTTTTTACGAAAGTCTCTGGAACCCATTGAAACGTACATATATAGAAAGGTTTTGTCAAATGCAACCAGCACATCCAAAGCAAACCCTTTTATAAGGTATAGTTTTCGAGATATTTGCATTCAAAGTTATTTTTTCGAGTTATGAATGCTTGTATGACTTTGGATGCCTACAGTTCCGCAAATAAGGCTGTGACGTCATTTTCGCTGGCAAAACGCTCCATTAATTTTTCAAGAGCTATCCATAGCTGAAAACTAGAACTTTCTATGAGGTCTGGTTGCGGAGATATCCTTATTCAAAATCAATCCATTAAAATCGATTTTTTTGAGTTTTGAAAGTTTGCATGACTTTGGATGTCTACAGTTCCATATATAAGGCTCGGAAGGCCTTGCGATTTATTAACCGCTTAATCAGTTTTTGGAGAGCTATCCATTGCTGAAAACTAGAGCATTGTGTGGGCTCTGGTTGCAGAGAAATTTTGATTCAAAGTTAATCTTTCTTGTTTCAACCCAAAAACTGAAAATCTTAATATGGCCATAATATCCAAAATAAGGCTCGTAAGAGGTTGCGGTTAGCATTGTTGAACAGCTAACGGTCAGGCCTTTGCATTTCCGTTCAAAACTCGATATTTTTTCGAGTTATGAATGCTTGTATGACTTTGGATGCCTACAGTTCCGCAAATAAGGCTGTGACGTCATTTTCGCTGGCAAAACGCTCCATTAATTTTTCAAGAGCTATCCATAGCTGAAAACTAGAACTTTCTATGAGGTCTGGTTGCGGAGATATCCTAATTCAAAATCAATCCATTAAAATCGATTTTTTTGAGTTTTGAAAGTTTGCATGACTTTGGATGTCTACAGTTCCACATATAAGGCTCGGAAGGCCTTGCGATTTATTAACCGCTTAATCAGTTTTTGGAGAGCTATCCATTGCTGAAAACTAGAGCATTGTGTGGGCTCTGGTTGCAGAGAAATTTTGATTCAAAGTTAATCTTTCTTGTTTCAACCCAAAAACTGAAAATCTTAATATGGCCATAATATCCAAAATAAGGCTCGTAAGAGGTTGCGGTTAGCATTGTTGAACAGCTAACGGTCAGGCCTTTGCATTTCCGTTCAAAACTCAACTTTTTTTTTCCAATCGATTTTCGAAAAAAAGCATGGACTACCCCCTTATCACTAAAAATGCATTTTTTTACGAAAGTCTCTGGAACCCATTGAAACGTACATATATAGAAAGGTTTTGTCAAATACAACCAGCACATCCAAAGCAAACCCTTTTATAAGGTATAGTTTTCGAGATATTTGCATTCAAAGTTATTTTTTCGAGTTATGAATGCTTGTATGACTTTGGATGCCTACAGTTCCGCAAATAAGGCTGTGACGTCATTTTCGCTGGCAAAACGCTCCATTAATTTTTCAAGAGCTATCCATAGCTGAAAACTAGAACTTTCTATGAGGTCTGGTTGCGGAGATATCCTAATTCAAAATCAATCCATTAAAATCGATTTTTTTGAGTTTTGAAAGTTTGCATGACTTTGGATGTCTACAGTTCCACATATAAGGCTCGGAAGGCCTTGCGATTTATTAACCGCTTAATCAGTTTTTGGAGAGCTATCCATTGCTGAAAACTAGAGCATTGTGTGGGCTCTGGTTGCAGAGAAATTTTGATTCAAAGTTAATCTTTCTTGTTTCAACCCAAAAACTGAAAATCTTAATATGGCCATAATATCCAAAATAAGGCTCGTAAGAGGTTGCGGTTAGCATTGTTGAACAGCTAACGGTCAGGCCTTTGCATTTCCGTTCAAAACTCAACTTTTTTTTTTTCCAATCGATTTTCGAAAAAAAGCATGGACTACCCCCTTATCACTAAAAATGCATTTTTTTACGAAAGTCTCTGGAACCCATTGAAACGTACATATATAGAAAGGTTTTGTCAAATGCAACCAGCACATCCAAAGCAAACCCTTTTATAAGGTATAGTTTTCGAGATATTTGCATTCAAAGTTATTTTTTCGAGTTATGAATGCTTGTATGACTTTGGATGCCTACAGTTCCGCAAATAAGGCTGTGACGTCATTTTCGCTGGCAAAACGCTCCATTAATTTTTCAAGAGCTATCCATAGCTGAAAACTAGAACTTTCTATGAGGTCTGGTTGCGGAGATATCCTAATTCAAAATCAATCCATTAAAATCGATTTTTTTGAGTTTTGAAAGTTTGCATGACTTTGGATGTCTACAGTTCCATATATAAGGCTCGGAAGGCCTTGCGATTTATTAACCGCTTAATCAGTTTTTGGAGAGCTATCCATTGCTGAAAACTAGAGCATTGTGTGGGCTCTGGTTGCAGAGAAATTTTGATTCAAAGTTAATCTTTCTTGTTTCAACCCAAAAACTGAAAATCTTAATATGGCCATAATATCCAAAATAAGGCTCGTAAGAGGTTGCGGTTAGCATTGTTTAACAGCTAACGGTCAGGCCTTTGCATTTCCGTTCAAAACTCAACTTTTTTTTTCCAATCGATTTTCGAAAAAAAGCATGGACTACCCCCTTATCACTAAAAATGCATTTTTTTACGAAAGTCTCTGGAACCCATTGAAACGTACATATATAGAAAGGTTTTGTCAAATGCAACCAGCACATCCAAAGCAAACCCTTTTATAAGGTATAGTTTTCGAGATATTTGCATTCAAAGTTATTTTTTCGAGTTATGAATGCTTGTATGACTTTGGATGCCTACAGTTCCGCAAATAAGGCTGTGACGTCATTTTCGCTGGCAAAACGCTCCATTAATTTTTCAAGAGCTATCCATAGCTGAAAACTAGAACTTTCTATGAGGTCTGGTTGCGGAGATATCCTAATTCAAAATCAATCCATTAAAATCGATTTTTTTGAGTTTTGAAAGTTTGCATGACTTTGGATGTCTACAGTTCCATATATAAGGCTCGGAAGGCCTTGCGATTTATTAACCGCTTAATCAGTTTTTGGAGAGCTATCCATTGCTGAAAACTAGAGCATTGTGTGGGCTCTGGTTGCAGAGAAATTTTGATTCAAAGTTAATCTTTCTTGTTTCAACCCAAAAACTGAAAATCTTAATATGGCCATAATATCCAAAATAAGGCTCGTAAGAGGTTGCGGTTAGCATTGTTGAACAGCTAACGGTCAGGCCTTTGCATTTCCGTTCAAAACTCAATATTTTTTTTCGAGTTATGAATGCTTGTATGACTTTGGATGCCTACAGTTCCGCAAATAAGGCTGTGACGTCATTTTCGCTGGCAAAACGCTCCATTAATTTTTCAAGAGCTATCCATAGCTGAAAACTAGAACTTTCTATGAGGTCTGGTTGCGGAGATATCCTAATTCAAAATCAATCCATTAAAATCGATTTTTTTGAGTTTTGAAAGTTTGCATGACTTTGGATGTCTACAGTTCCACATATAAGGCTCGGAAGGCCTTGCGATTTATTAACCGCTTAATCAGTTTTTGGAGAGCTATCCATTGCTGAAAACTAGAGCATTGTGTGGGCTCTGGTTGCAGAGAAATTTTGATTCAAAGTTAATCTTTCTTGTTTCAACCCAAAAACTGAAAATCTTAATATGGCCATAATATCCAAAATAAGGCTCGTAAGAGGTTGCGGTTAGCATTGTTGAACAGCTAACGGTCAGGCCTTTGCATTTCCGTTCAAAACTCAACTTTTTTTTTCCAATCGATTTTCGAAAAAAAGCATGGACTACCCCCTTATCACTAAAAATGCATTTTTTTACGAAAGTCTCTGGAACCCATTGAAACGTACATATATAGAAAGGTTTTGTCAAATACAACCAGCACATCCAAAGCAAACCCTTTTATAAGGTATAGTTTTCGAGATATTTGCATTCAAAGTTATTTTTTCGAGTTATGAATGCTTGTATGACTTTGGATGCCTACAGTTCCGCAAATAAGGCTGTGACGTCATTTTCGCTGGCAAAACGCTCCATTAATTTTTCAAGAGCTATCCATAGCTGAAAACTAGAACTTTCTATGAGGTCTGGTTGCGGAGATATCCTAATTCAAAATCAATCCATTAAAATCGATTTTTTTGAGTTTTGAAAGTTTGCATGACTTTGGATGTCTACAGTTCCACATATAAGGCTCGGAAGGCCTTGCGATTTATTAACCGCTTAATCAGTTTTTGGAGAGCTATCCATTGCTGAAAACTAGAGCATTGTGTGGGCTCTGGTTGCAGAGAAATTTTGATTCAAAGTTAATCTTTCTTGTTTCAACCCAAAAACTGAAAATCTTAATATGGCCATAATATCCAAAATAAGGCTCGTAAGAGGTTGCGGTTAGCATTGTTGAACAGCTAACGGTCAGGCCTTTGCATTTCCGTTCAAAACTCAACTTTTTTTTCCAATCGATTTTCGAAAAAAAGCATGGACTACCCCCTTATCACTAAAAATGCATTTTTTTACGAAAGTCTCTGGAACCCATTGAAACGTACATATATAGAAAGGTTTTGTCAAATGCAACCAGCACATCCAAAGCAAACCCTTTTATAAGGTATAGTTTTCGAGATATTTGCATTCAAAGTTATTTTTTCGAGTTATGAATGCTTGTATGACTTTGGATGCCTACAGTTCCGCAAATAAGGCTGTGACGTCATTTTCGCTGGCAAAACGCTCCATTAATTTTTCAAGAGCTATCCATAGCTGAAAACTAGAACTTTCTATGAGGTCTGGTTGCGGAGATATCCTAATTCAAAATCAATCCATTAAAATCGATTTTTTTGAGTTTTGAAAGTTTGCATGACTTTGGATGTCTACAGTTCCACATATAAGGCTCGGAAGGCCTTGCGATTTATTAACCGCTTAATCAGTTTTTAGAGAGCTATCCATTGCTGAAAACTAGAGCATTGTGTGGGCTCTGGTTGCAGAGAAATTTTGATTCAAAGTTAATCTTTCTTGTTTCAACCCAAAAACTGAAAATCTTAATATGGCCCTAATATCCAAAATAAGGCTCGTAAGAGGTTGCGGTTAGCATTGTTGAACAGCTAACGGTCAGGCCTTTGCATTTCCGTTCAAAACTCAACTTTTTTTTTTCCAATCGATTTTCGAAAAAAAGCATGGACTACCCCCTTATCACTAAAAATGCATTTTTTTACGAAAGTCTCTGGAACCCATTGAAACGTACATATATAGAAAGGTTTTGTCAAATGCAACCAGCACATCCAAAGCAAACCCTTTTATAAGGTATAGTTTTCGAGATATTTGCATTCAAAGTTATTTTTTCGAGTTATGAATGCTTGTATGACTTTGGATGCCTACAGTTCCGCAAATAAGGCTGTGACGTCATTTCCGCTGGCAAAACGCTCCATTAATTTTTCAAGAGCTATCCATAGCTGAAAACTAGAACTTTCTATGAGGTCTGGTTGCGGAGATATCCTAATTCAAAGTCAATCCATTAAGATCGATTTTTTTGAGTTTTGAAAGCTTACATGACTTTGGATGTCTACAGTTCCACAAATAAGGCTCGGAAGGCCTTGCGATTTATTAACCGCTTAATCAGTTTTTGGAGAGCTATCTAGTACTGAAAACTAGAGCATTGTGTGGGCTCTGGTTGCAGAGAAATTTTGATTCAAAGTTAATCTTTCTTGTTTCAACCCAAAAACTAAAAATCTTAATATGGCCATATTTTCCAAAATAAGGCTCGTAAGAGGTTGCGGTTAGCATTGTTGAACAGCTAACGGTCAGGCCTTTGCATTTCCGTTCAAAACTCAACTTTTTTTTTTTCCAATCGATTTTCGAAAAAAAGCATGGACTACCCCCTTATAACTAAAAATGCATTTTTTTACGAAAGTCTCTGGAACCCATTGAAACGTACATATATAGAAAGGTTTTGTCAAATGCAACCAGCACATCCAAAGCAAACCCTTTTATAAGGTATAGTTTTCGAGATATTTGCATTCAAAGTTATTTTTTCGAGTTATGAATGCTTGTATGACTTTGGATGCCTACAGTTCCGCAAATAAGGCTGTGACGTCATTTTCGCTGGCAAAACGCTCCATTAATTTTTCAAGAGCTATCCATAGCTGAAAACTAGAACTTTCTATGAGGTCTGGTTGCGGAGATATCCTAATTCAAAATCAATCCATTAAAATCGACTTTTTGGAGTTTTGAAAGTTTGCATGACTTTGGATGTCTACAGTTCCACATATAAGGCTCGGAAGGCCTTGCGATTTATTAACCGCTTAATCAGTTTTTGGAGAGCTATCCATTGCTGAAAACTAGAGCATTGTGTGGGCTCTGGTTGCAGAGAAATTTTGATTCAAAGTTAATCTTTCTTGTTTCAACCCAAAAACTGAAAATCTTAATATGGCCATAATATCCAAAATAAGGCTCGTAAGAGGTTGCGGTTAGCATTGTTGAACAGCTAACGGTCAGGCCTTTGCATTTCCGTTCAAAACTCAACTTTTTTTTTTCCAATCGATTTTCGAAAAAAAGCATGGACTACCCCCTTATCACTAAAAATGCATTTTTTTACGAAAGTCTCTGGAACCCATTGAAACGTACATATATAGAAAGGTTTTGTCAAATGCAACCAGCACATCCAAAGCAAACCCTTTTATAAGGTATAGTTTTCGAGATATTTGCATTCAAAGTTATTTTTTCGAGTTATGAATGCTTGTATGACTTTGGATGCCTACAGTTCCGCAAATAAGGCTGTGACGTCATTTTCGCTGGCAAAACGCTCCATTAATTTTTCAAGAGCTATCCATAGCTGAAAACTAGAACTTTCTATGAGGTCTGGTTGCGGAGATATCCTAATTCAAAATCAATCCATTAAAATCGATTTTTTTGAGTTTTGAAAGTTTGCATGACTTTGGATGTCTACAGTTCCACATATAAGGCTCGGAAGGCCTTGCAATTTATTAACCGCTTAATCAGTTTTTGGAGAGCTATCCATTGCTGAAAACTAGAGCATTGTGTGGGCTCTGGTTGCAGAGAAATTTTGATTCAAAGTTAATCTTTCTTGTTTCAACCCAAAAACTGAAAATCTTAATATGGCCATAATATCCAAAATAAGGCTCGTAAGAGGTTGCGGTTGTTGAACAGCTAACGGTCAGGCCTTTGCATTTCCGTTCAAAACTCAATTTTTTTTTTCCAATCGATTTTCGAAAAAAAGCATGGACTACCCCCTTATCACTTAAAATGCATTTTTTTACGAAAGTCTCTGGAACCCATTGAAACGTACATATATAGAAAGGTTTTGTCAAATGCAACCAGCACATCCAAAGCAAACCCTTTTATAAGGTATAGTTTTCGAGATATTTGCATTCAAAGTTATTTTTTCGAGTTATGAATGCTTGTATGACTTTGGATGCCTACAGTTCCGCAAATAAGGCTGTGACGTCATTTCCGCTAGCAAAACGATTCATTAATTTTTCAAGAGCTATCCATAGCTGAAAACTAGAACTTTCTATGAGGTCTGGTTGCGGAGATATCCTAATTCAAAGTCAATCCATTAAGATCGATTTTTTTGAGTTTTGAAAGTTTACATGACTTTGGATGTCTACAGTTCCACAAATAAGGCTCGGAAGGCCTTGCGATTTATTAACCGCTTAATCAGTTTTTGGAGAGCTATCTATTGCTGAAAACTAGAGCATTGTGTGGGCTCTGGTTGCAGAGAAATTTTGATTCAAAGTTAATCTTTCTTGTTTCAACCCAAAAACTAAAAATCTTAATATGGCCATAATTTCCAAAATAAGGCTCGTAAGAGCTTGCGGTTAGCATTGTTGAACAGCTAACGGTCAGGCCTTTGCATTTCCGTTCAAACCTCAACTTTTTTTTCCAATCGATTTTCGAAAAAAAGCATGGACTACCCCCTTATCACTAAAAATGCATTTTTTTACGAAAGTCTCTGGAACCCATTGAAACGTACATATATAGAAAGGTTTTGTCAAATGCAACCAGCACATCCAAAGCAAACCCTTTTATAAGGTATAGTTTTCGAGATATTTGCATTCAAAGTTATTTTTTCGAGTTATGAATGCTTGTATGACTTTGGATGCCTACAGTTCCGCAAATAAGGCTGTGACGTCATTTCCGCTGGCAAAACGATTCATTAATTTTTCAAGAGCTATCCATAGCTGAAAACTAGAACTTTCTATGAGGTCTGGTTGCGGAGATATCCTAATTCAAAGTCAATCCATTAAGATCGATTTTTTTGAGTTTTGAAAGTTTACATGACTTTGGATGTCTACAGTTCCACAAATAAGGCTCGAAAGGCCTTGCGATTTATTAACCGCTTAATCAGTTTTTGGAGAGCTATCTATTGCTGAAAACTAGAGCATTGTGTGGGCTCTGGTTGCAGAGAAATTTTGATTCAAAGTTAATCTTTCTTGTTTCAACCCAAAAACTAAAAATCTTAATATGGCCATAATTTCCAAAATAAGGCTCGTAAGAGCTTGCGGTTAGCATTGTTGAACAGCTAACGGTCAGGCCTTTGCATTTCCGTTCAAACCTCAACTTTTTTTTCCAATCGATTTTCGAAAAAAAGCATGGACTACCCCCTTATCACTAAAAATGCATTTTTTTACGAAAGTCTCTGGAACCCATTGAAACGTACATATATAGAAAGGTTTTGTCAAATGCAACCAGCACATCCAAAGCAAACCCTTTTATAAGGTATAGTTTTCGAGATATTTGCATTCAAAGTTATTTTTTCGAGTTATGAATGCTTGTATGACTTTGGATGCCTACAGTTCCGCAAATAAGGCTGTGACGTCATTTTCGCTGGCAAAACGCTTCATTAATTTTTCAAGAGCTATCCATAGCTGAAAACTAGAACTTTCTATGAGGTTTGGTTGCGGAGATATCCTAATTCAAAGTCAAACCATTAAAATCGATTTTTTTGAGTTTTGAAAGTTTGCATGACTTTGGATGTCTACAGTTCCACAAATAAGGCTCGGAAGGCCTTGCGATTTATTAACCGCTTAATCAGTTTTTGGAGAGCTATCCATTGCTGAAAACTAGAGCATTGTGTGGGCTCTGGTTGCAGAGAAATTTTGATTCAAAGTTAATCTTTCTTGTTTCAACCCAAAAACTGAAAATCTTAATATGGCCATAATATCCAAAATAAGGCTCGTAAGAGGTTGCGGTTAGCATTGTTGAACAGATAACGGTCAGGCCTTTGCATTTCCGTTCAAAACTCAACTTTTTTTTTTCCAATCGATTTTCGAAAAAAAGCATGGACTACCCCCTTATCACTAACAATGCATTTTTTTACGAAAGTCTCTGGAACCCATTGAAACGTACATATATAGAAAGGTTTTGTCAAATGCAACCAGCACATCCAAAGCAAACCCTTTTATAAGGTATAGTTTTCGAGATATTTGCATTCAAAGTTATTTTTTCGAGTTATGAATGCTTGTATGACTTTGGATGCCTACAGTTCCGCAAATAAGGCTGTGACGTCATTTCCGCTGGCAAAACGCTCCATTAATTTTTCAAGAGCTATCCATAGCTGAAAACTAGAACTTTCTATGAGGTCTGGTTGCGGAGATATCCTAATTCAAAGTCAATCCATTAAGATCGATTTTTTTGAGTTTTGAAAGTTTACATGACTTTGGATGTCTACAGTTCCACAAATAAGGCTCGGAAGGCCTTGCGATTTATTAACCGCTTAATCAGTTTTTGGAGAGCTATCTATTGCTGAAAACTAGAGCATTGTGTGGGCTCTGGTTGCAGAGAAATTTTGATTCAAAGTTAATCTTTCTTGTTTCAACCCAAAAACTAAAAATCTTAATATGGCCATAATTTCCAAAATAAGGCTCGTAAGAGGTTGCGGTTAGCATTGTTGAACAGCTAACGGTCAGGCCTTTGCATTTCCGTTCAAAACTCAACTTTTTTTTTCCAATCGATTTTCGAAAAAAAGCATGGACTACCCCCTTATCACTAAAAATGCATTTTTTTACGAAAGTCTCTGGAACCCATTGAAACGTACATATATAGAAAGGTTTTGTCAAATGCAACCAGCATATTCAAAGCAAACCCTTTTATAAGGTATAGTTTTCGAGATATTTGCATTCAAAGTTATTTTTTCGAGTTATGAATGCTTGTATGACTTTGGATGCCTACAGTTCCGCAAATAAGGCTGTGACGTCATTTTCGCTGGCAAAACGCTCCATTAATTTTTCAAGAGCTATCCATAGCTGAAAACTAGAACTTTCTATGAGGTCTGGTTGCGGAGATATCCTAATTCAAAATCAATCCATTAAAATCGATTTTTTTGAGTTTTGAAAGTTTGCATGACTTTGGATGTCTACAGTTCCACAAATAAGGCTCGGAAGGCCTTGCGATTTATTAACCGCTTAATCAGTTTTTGGAGAGCTATCCATTGCTGAAAACTAGAGCATTGTGTGGGCTCTGGTTGCAGAGAAATTTTGATTCAAAGTTAATCTTTCTTGTTTCAACCCAAAAACTAAAAATCTTAATATGGCCATAATTTCCAAAATAAGGCTCGTAAGAGCTTGCGGTTAGCATTGTTGAACAGCTAACGGTCAGGCCTTTGCATTTCCGTTCAAACCTCAACTTTTTTTTCCAATCGATTTTCGAAAAAAAGCATGGACTACCCCCTTATCACTAAAAATGCATTTTTTTACGAAAGTCTCTGGAACCCATTGAAACGTACATATATAGAAAGGTTTTGTCAAATGCAACCAGCACATCTAAAGCAAACCCTTTTATAAGGTATAGTTTTCGAGATATTTGCATTCAAAGTTATTTTTTCGAGTTATGAATGCTTGTATGACTTTGGATGCCTACAGTTCCGCAAATAAGGCTGTGACGTCATTTTCGCTGGCAAAACGCTCCATTAATTTTTCAAGAGCTATCCATAGCTGAAAACTAGAACTTTCTATGAGGTCTGGTTGCGGAGATATCCTAATTCAAAATCAATCCATTAAAATCGATTTTTTTGAGTTTTGAAAGTTTGCATGACTTTGGATGTCTACAGTTCCACAAATAAGGCTCGGAAGGCCTTAAGATTTATTAACCGCTTAATCAGTTTTTGGAGAGCTATCCATTGCTGAAAACTAGAGCATTGTGTGGGCTCTGGTTGCAGAGAAATTTTGATTCAAAGTTAATCTTTCTTGTTTCAACCCAAAAACTAAAAATCTTAATATGGCCATAATTTCCAAAATAAGGCTCGTAAGAGGTTGCGGTTAGCATTGTTGAACAGCTAACGGTCAGGCCTTTGCATTTCCGTTCAAAACTCAACTTTTTTTTCCAATCGATTTTCGAAAAAAAGCATGGACTACCCCCTTATCACTAAAAATGCATTTTTTTACGAAAGTCTCTGGAACCCATTGAAACGTACATATATAGAAAGGTTTTGTCAAATGCAACCAGCATATTCAAAGCAAACCCTTTTATAAGGTATAGTTTTCGAGATATTTGCATTCAAAGTTATTTTTTCGAGTTATGAATGCTTGTATGACTTTGGATGCCTACAGTTCCGCAAATAAGGCTGTGACGTCATTTTCGCTGGCAAAACGCTCCATTAATTTTTCAAGAGCTATCCATAGCTGAAAACTAGAACTTTCTATGAGGTCTGGTTGCGGAGATATCCTAATTCAAAATCAATCCATTAAAATCGATTTTTTTGAGTTTTGAAAGTTTGCATGACTTTGGATGTCTACAGTTCCACAAATAAGGCTCGGAAGGCCTTGCGATTTATTAACCGCTTAATCAGTTTTTGGAGAGCTATCTATTGCTGAAAACTAGAGCATTCTGTGGGCTCTGGTTGCAGAGAAATTTTGATTCAAAGTTAATCTTTCTTGTTTCAACCCAAAAACTAAAAATCTTAATATGGCCATAATTTCCAAAATAAGGCTCGTAAGAGGTTGCGGTTAGCATTGTTGAACAGCTAACGGTCAGGCCTTTGCATTTCCGTTCAAAACTAATTTTTTTTTTCCAATCGATTTTCGAAAAAAAGCATGGACTACCCCCTTATCACTAAAAATGCATTTTTTTACGAAAGTCTCTGGAACCCATTGAAACGTACATATATAGAAAGGTTTTGTCAAATGCAACCAGCACATCCAAAGCAAACCCTTTTATAAGGTATAGTTTTCGAGATATTTGCATTCAAAGTTATTTTTTCGAGTTATGAATGCTTGTATGACTTTGGATGCCTACAGTTCCGCAAATAAGGCTGTGACGTCATTTTCGCTGGCAAAACGCTCCATTAACTTTTCAAGAGCTATCCATAGCTGAAAACTAGAACTTTCTATGAGGTCTGGTTGCGGAGATATCCTAATTCAAAATCAATCCATTAAAATCGATTTTTTTGAGTTTTGAAAGTTTGCATGACTTTGGATGTCTACAGTTCCACAAATAAGGCTCGGAAGGCCTTGCGATTTATTAACCGCTTAATCAGTTTTTGGAGAGCTATCTATTGCTGAAAACTAGAGCATTCTGTGGGCTCTGGTTGCAGAGAAATTTTGATTCAAAGTTAATCTTTCTTGTTTCAACCCAAAAACTAAAAATCTTAATATGGCCATAATTTCCAAAATAAGGCTCGTAAGAGGTTGCGGTTAGCATTGTTGAACAGCTAACGGTCAGGCCTTTGCATTTCCGTTCAAAACTCAACTTTTTTTTTTCCAATCGATTTTCGAAAAAAAGCATGGACTACCCCCTTATCACTAAAAATGCATTTTTTTACGAAAGTCTCTGGAACCCATTGAAACGTACATATATAGAAAGGTTTTGTCAAATGCAACCAGCACATCCAAAGCAAACCCTTTTATAAGGTATAGTTTTCGAGATATTTGCATTCAAAGTTATTTTTTCGAGTTATGAATGCTTGTATGACTTTGGATGCCTACAGTTCCGCAAATAAGGCTGTGACGTCATTTTCGCTGGCAAAACGCTCCATTAATTTTTCAAGAGCTATCCATAGCTGAAAACTAGAACTTTCTATGAGGTCTGGTTGCGGAGAGGGTGGCACAATGGCTCATGAAGAACCAGGGCCTAGTGACTAACAACTCGCAACCATTCCTATGTGCGCCTGTCGACAGGAATGGAAGGGACCTACAAATTTATACCGAATCCGAACGGCTAGACGAGAAGCACTTATTCGTGACAAGTGATACTCTTGGAGGATTTGTCAATTCCTCGCAAGAGGCTGGAAGCGAACCCAGATCTCCAGCGTGACAGTTGAACGCACTAACCATTACGCTACGGGCTACTAAAAAAGAGAGACATGAACCTCATAATCTGCAGCTCAATATCTAGAACTTCCGATTTCTCAGAAAAATTCCAACTTGAACATTGAGATCACTTCTTATTTAAATCTAATAAACCAAACATCAACTCCAAACCAACCCATATAAATCTCCCAATAAATTTTATCCGGTGCCTAATTTCAATTTTTGTAGAGTTTCTTTGGATTTCATACCGATCAACAATTCGGAGACGACAAATTACCATCTTCCAAAATTCAATAAGGCAGCACAAGAAAATGGAAGCCTGTTTTTTTTGTTAATTTTTTTTTTTAAGTTTGGGATAAAAGTACAGGCCATATAAATCATGGATTAGTGTTTAATGTTCGGATACTGGACTGTGCAAATGTATTAAAAATTAATATTATTTCAGCATAAATGGCTTAACTATTGCAGAAGTAATTGTTGAAGAAAGTTTTGAAACTTGGCAAGAAATAATGTTTAACAAATATTTAGTTTTATATAATTCTGCAAATAATAAAAGAAAAATTTTTTGTTATCATTTTTAAAGGAGAGTTTTAAAAGAAGAATTTTTGACCCAGTTAGAATTTTAACTCCAAACTCACGTCAAATTCTGAAATTTCTTGCCAACATGCGGTATGGTATATGGGGTGCATCGAATGATTTTAATAGAACTGTGGTCTATGGAAAAAATTCAGCGAAGTTGAGGGAAAGGTATTATTAAGTGCAGGTCAAAATTTTTATTTTGTGAATATTCTTTTTTTCAATTTTTTTTTTTAAATTCAACTTTTAAAATGTTGCTATTCAAAATTCAATTCAATGGCAACATTTTTGCCACCCTGACAATTTTTTTTGTCACCCCGGCATTTTTTTTTTACCGCACTGGCAATTTTGTTGTCACCCCAGCATTTGTTTAACCACCCTGGCACTTGTTTTGCCACCCCGGCATTTTCGTTGCCACTCTGGAATTTTTTTTTTTGCCAGGCCGGCAATTTTTTTGCCAGCCCCTTGTTTCTTTTGCCACCCTGACAACTTTTTTGCCACGCCGGCATTTTTTCTGCCACCCTGGCAATTTTGTTTGCACCCGGTATATTTTTTTGCCACCTTGGAAATATTTTTGCCACACTGGCAATTTTTTTGCCACCCCAGCATTTGTTTTACCACTCTGAAAATTGTTTGGCAACCCCCGCATTTTGTTGCTACCATGGAAATTTTTTTGACAATATGGCAAATTTTTTTGCTACCTCGGCATTTGTTTTACCATCCCGGCAAATTGTTTTGGCACCCCGGCATTTTTTTTGCCACTCCGGCAACTTTTTTGCCACACCGGCAATTTTTTTGCCACCTGGCAATTTGTTTGCCACTCCGGAATTTTTTTGCCACCCTGGAAATTTTGTTGGCACCCTGGCAATTTTATGCCAGCCAAGCAATTTTTTTTACCACCCCGGCATTTGTTTTACCAACCTGGCAATTGTTTTGCCACCCCGGCATTATTTTGCCACCCTGGCAATTTCTTTTGGCACGTTGGCAATTTTGTTTGCAAGTCTGGCAATTTTTTTGCTACCCTGGCAATTTTTTTACCATCCCGTAATTTTTTTGACACCCTTAAGACGGGCGTTATTTTTGCCACCCTGGGGACCTACAATTGTATGCCGAATCCAAACGGCTAGACGAGCTAGACTTATCATGACAAGTGATACTCTTGGAGGATTTGTCAATTCCTCGCAAAGAGGCAGTAGCACCGCAAAATACTTTTCAAGTTTTTACATGGACAAGGCTGATAATTGAACCCAACCCTCCAGCGTTTTAAATAATAAGAAACAATTTTCATTCAAAAAAATACTTTTTTACTTTAAACGCAATACCCTTAATAATGTTAATAAATTATCTAAAGATACAGATTTTTGAGACGCAAAAGCTCATTCGTCAATTCAATGAAGGAAGAATATCCCTTCAAACTAAGTTCAACTGTTTTGAGACTTAGCACACTTATTAAGAAATGTCTAGTGATAGTGATAACCCATAAAAAGAACACAGGAATCCGACCTGAGCGCTTGCGGTAGTGAAGTGAAGAAAGTATTGTTTTTACACGTTTATCTTAAAAGCTGTTACTGTGTGCTAAATCAAAAAATAATCTTCTACAAAAATAAAGACAAGAACAATTCCTATAAAATGTAGAAAATAAATATTTACCTGTGGTGTTTGTTATAAACATGAGAGATAACTCTATTAATGTATTTTTCAATAAAGGTATAATAAAAGGAAAGCTGGACAAGGAAGGGAAGACATTTTCATCTAATACAATAGTGAGAGTAACTCAGTAAAACATTTACACGCATAACAATAACAAAACAAGTTATTATAGAGAATTTTGTTTGTGTTTTCCATGTAAAACTTTTATTGAGTTGCTAGTCTCTCTTTCAAAAAACACGACTATTATTAGAAATAAGAGTTTATTTTAAATAGCTGTTAGGTAATAGTTATTCGATAACAACAAATTTGATGTGGTGAATTAAGTATGAAAAATCGCACTTTTATTTATCGAATAACTAACTCTTGACATACCGGAAAACTATGTTTCTCTTAACTTATTTTCGAAACTAAAAGATATGAAACAAATTTATCTTTTTTTTTAGGAAACTTATTGAGCTTTATTCTTTTGAAGATTTTATCTTTTTACAGTAACGTGAGAAACAGAAAAAACAATATATTTCTCTTCGCTGCTGCAAGCGCTACGGTCGGGTTCTTGGGAGTTTTTTTTAGTTCATCACTAGATATCATTTAATAAGTGTACCAAGTTATATAGCTGTTGAAATTTGTTAGAGCTAAAAACCATCATATAGGTACTGGTCTAATTTGAGCCCATAAGTGCGGTCCTGTGGGGTGGCGTATCTGGAATATTTTTTTTTTAATATTAGGTACATATTAGTAGACCAAAATTTAACACCTGATTTACTCAATCGATTTCCTTAAAGTTAAAATCTTGGTCACCGAAAAATTAATAGCAATCAACTACAAATCACACTCCGGTTCGGTTACTGAGGAACTTATTTATTCAACCGATAACCGATGAAACCATTATGTACGACTTTTATTATTGTTTTTATATTTGATGTACAGCTGTGGCGACATAATTAAGATCGATATTTAATTAAAATATTAAAATGCATAACTTTTGTTTCGGAAATCTGTTCAGAGTGTATGTTGGATCCAATTTCTTGTTCTGAGGACTTCTCACTTTTTAGGTCAGAAAGTAAATTAGATGTTTGAAGCCATTAAAACTAGTGATTGGAACCAAAATACACCCTGAAGACGGTAAAGAGTACAGGATAAAACTTTGCGGTGGATTCACTTGGCATAGTATGGTCAATAAGTAAGAATAAAATGCTGGAATTCAACATAAAGTTTATAAAGACATCGTGGACAATATAATGGAGTCTTATTCATTTGCGATTATGCCCATAACGTTTGTTTTTAAGCACGATAAAGATGTAAAATGTCCTACACGTATTGCAGCGTTGCATAATATTTAATTACCCGATTACAAATTACACATTTCTCTTTTAAATATGTAATTAAATAAAATCTAATTACCCATTACATTCTCAATGTGTAATTAAAAAATATTTTATTTGTAATTTAATTTGTAAGTAATTTGGGATTGTAATGGAAACAAATTTAAATATCCATTACATTCTTAAAATGTAATGGAAAAAAAATAACTATCCATTACATTTTTGAAATGTAATTAAAAAATATCTAATTACCTATTACATATGTAATCTGTAATTAAATATTATTTAATTACATATTACAACTGTAATGTAATTTTTTTTTTTTTTTTCATTACATTTTGAAAATGTAATGGGTAATTAATTTTTTTTCCATTACATCTTGAAGATGATTAGCAGTTGTTTGCGTACACAAGAATAAAGTTTCTAGATTGGACCGTCCAAAGATCGGGTCTAAATTCTATCGAAAACTTGTGGGTAGACATCAAGGGAGGGTTAAAGTACAAAAAAAAAAAAAAAAGAATGCTGATCACATTTTTTTAAAATATTAAGAAAATCTAATAGAGTATATCACGACCAAGATACCATGCCTTACGCGAATATATGCAAGGAGTTTTGTCTGAAATCATAAAGAATGATCGTTTCCCTCCAATTCCTCCTCATGGTTTTCGCCTTGACGGTGGCGAGGGGGCTTACGCTTGATACACCAGCAATCCAGCTGCAGGGTCAAGCAACTAAGAAAACCAAAAAACAGCGATGTTATCCAAGCAAATATAATGGATATACACTCAAGTGTCAGCAGAAGTCACGGCTGTCGGCGAGGGCTTGGCTTTGCAAGAAGATAAGTTTCCAGTGACAAAAAAAAGCAAACCACAATTAAAGAGCCAGGGAAACACTCGCACCCTTGCAACAGCTCTTCTTCCTGCAACGATTTGCATAGCTTGGCTTTCGACGGTAGGAAGACCTTGAAAAAACCTCCCTCTATAGGAAGTCAAACCGAGGACGAGCTATTGGAAGACTCGAGTCAAGAAAAGACTGCGTTGAAGTCTACTGCACCCCTCAAAGCTTCAAGGCAACGCAGTAACTACAGATCCTCTAAACGATTCGTGAGTGCTACCGAGAAAAAGGACCCAACTATCCTCAGTTCGAGACACAAGACCCTTCTGAAAAAACATAGGAAATTGGTGAAGAACTATGAACGTCAGTTGGCATTGACTGCAACTGAACCAATTGACTCAGCCCAACAGATGAACGTAATAAAGCCAGACAGCAAAAGAGTGGATGCAGCTACATCTAGGTCTATCCCTTAAAAGATAAACCGTGAACCGCCCAACAAAAACTATAATGCTCGTCCCGACTCAAAGGTGAATTTGGCGACCTCCAGTAGGAAACAGCAAACCAACGCTACATCGAACCTGAAAAGGAACGAATCATACGAATCATTAACTCGCAACTTGGAGATATTATTGTCGAGAAAACAGTTACAAGAGGCACACCACAGGGAGGGGTTATCTCACCTCTTCTCTGGGTCCTCGTTGTAAACAAAATTTTAACAAGACTTAGGAATCAGGGCATTTAAATTGTAGCCTATGCAGACGATATAGTAATTTTGATATCGGGTAAAAGTACCTTACCACCATCAAAGATATTATGGAATGTGCACTTCAAGAACTATATTCTTGGGCAGCACAAAACGGTCTGGGAGTTGACCCTACAAAAACTGAACTAGTTCTGTTTACCAAGAAAAGGAAATTAGAGGATTTTACCCCCCAAGCTTAATGGAGTTCCACTGAAACTTTCCAAAAAAGCTAAATATCTTGGAGTAATCCTTGATTCCAAGCTAACATGGAAACGTAACACAGAGGAAAGAATGAAAAGAGCACTCTGTGCTTTCTACACATGCAAGAAAACCTTTGGTACGCGTTGGAGTATGCAACCACAAGTCATACAGTGGATGTACACGGCAATTGTTCGTCCCATACTTGCCTATGGTTCGATCGTGTGGTGGAAGGCTGTAGAAAAAGTTAGCTATCTCAAAAACAAGGTACAGAGACTAGCTTGTATAGGAAGAACGGGGGTACAGAGTTCTACGCCACAAGCAGTGCTGGAAATTATTCTAAATCTTCCAGCACTGGACGAGTACATAAACTTGGAAGCACCTATGGTCATGGGTTTATCTTGCAAAGGTATGACACAGTGGCCGAACTTGATATGACGACTGACTACGTATCACCCATAATAGATTTTAAAATACACTTCTCCATTCTAATTCCCGAAAGACATAGATGGGAACCTAACTCACTAATAAGTGAACAAAGTATCCCGTTCTACACCGATGGGTCAAAAATTGAAGAAGGAACAGGGGCAGGGGTGTTCTGTGAATCTCTCAAGATGAGTGTAGTGTCTTTCAAGTTGAGATTTTCGCTATTGAAAAAGCGACAGAAATGGTACACAAGAAAAAACTGAGCTCGTGGACAGCCAAGCTGCTATCAAAGCATTAGCCAGTGAGACTATTAGATCCAAGACAGTGGCAAAATGCCGAGGCGTACTGGAGAAAATTTGTTACTCCAACCAAGTCAAACTCTGCTGGGTTCCTGGACATAGTAATATAGAAGGGAATGATATAGCAGATGAACTGGCAAGGAAAGGGTTATTAGCAAATAGGAACAATAGTAGCCAATTATTTACGGGACCTGAAATCCCGATTGGCGTCATTAAAAAGAAAATTGACCTAGTAACGAAAGAGCAAATCAATAACTCCTGGATTTCCAGGAACGACTGCGTTATCTCTAGAAGTTTATGGCCTAGAATTAAGGAAAAGGAAACTCAGTATACTTTATCGCTGAGTTAAAAGAAAATAAAAATCTTGATAGTAGTACTAACGGGTCATTGCGCCATTGGCACAATGGCCACCAGAATAGGCGCCATTAGTTAGGAACACCTCTGTTTTTATTTATAAGGGGATCAAAATGGACCAATAGGCCCCCGTGTACGCAATAGCCTAGGCTGTGCACACCCCTCCCTACCTAACCTAATCTTCCCTACAATATATTCACATTTACATACTGAAGTTTCAAAGATTCTTAATGTTGTGACAACCTTTTCTATCTTTCCTATTCAACAGGATACTTCCCGAAAAGTTGGAAAACAGCGTTCGTCCAACCAGTCCCCAAAAAAGGCGTATCCTCTTCACCCTCTTATTATCGGCCAACCGCACTGACGTCCCTTTTGTCCAAGGTCATGGAAACACTGACCAATGGACAGCTTAAGATATATCTTGAAGAACATAATATTTTTAATGACCGTCAATATGGTTTTCGCAGATGGTCAGATCCACTGGTGATCTGATGGCATATCTCACTGAAAAGTGGAACCAATCCTTACGTCGTTTTGGAGAAAGGAAGATTATTGCGATTGATGTTTCTAAGGCATTCGATAGAGTCTCGTATCCTGCTCTTCTATCAAAAATGAGTGCGTTTGGTATTGATGTATCTCTTATTCGTTGGATTAGTAATTACCTCTCTGACCGTTCAATTCAAGTTGTTTTGGATGGTTTTAAGTCTGAAGTTCGTAAAATAAATGCTGGTGTCCCTCAAGGCTCTGTTTTGTCTCCGACTCTTTTTCTCATTTTTATTAATGATCTTTTGTCCGAAACTTCTAATCCACTTAACTGTTTTGCTGATGACAGCACCCTCAGCTTTTCATATTCATTTCCTGATTCAATTCCTTGTTCTTTGAATGTGGAACTGCAACGGCAATATATGTTGAGCTCATTAAATTCCGATCTAAATGGCATCGTTAGATGGAGTATTAAAACTCGTGTTGAATTTAATGCTTCCAAGACGCAGAGCTGTTGTTTATCCTTAAAGCGGAATATTCCCCCAATGCTATTGCTCATGGATGGCACTTGCATCTTGGAAACAGAAAAGCTGTCAATTCTTGGTTTGTTTATTACTGACCATCTTTTGTGGAATGACCACATACTGGATGTAACTAAAAATGCGGCCAAATGCTTAGGTTTCCTAAGACGATGTAAAAACTTTTTTCCCCCTCTGATCTGACCACAATTTATAAGGCCTACATGCGTCCGAAACTGGAATATAATTCTCTTATCTGGTCTGGTGCATCAAAAACATCTTTGCACCTACTGGACAGAATTCAGAGAAGAGCTTTAAGACTAATAGGGTACAGAGCAATTTCCGAAACAATTGTTTCGTTGGAACATCGTCGAAACGTCTCTTGCCTATCTCTGTTTTATCGCTACTTCTTTAAACAATGTTCTAGTGAAATAGCGAGTTGCATTCCCCCACTAAAAAAATTTCACCGTAATACTCGCGCCGCTGGGAATGCGCATCGGTATACCCTCGAGCCAAATTTCGGACGTTCAGTTAAGTACAGAGATTCTTTCTTTTGCCGAACGACATGAATGTGGAATTCCTTAACCGACTTTGTTTTTCCTCCCCATTTCAATGCCCAGACATTTAAGACGAATGTACATCGGTTTCTCCTACTTAATCCTCCTACTGTTTCCTAAATGCTCGCACTGTGTTAAACCAACATTTAAAGGGTAGTCATAATCCCTTGAGTGCGTGTTAATTATAAAAAAAAAAAAAAATGTTTCTGTTCTTAATTATATCTCCATACGAAATTAGAGTTAAATTAATGATTATTTTTTTCCTACCAATATTCGGATGCCAATATTTTGCAAATTCATGGTTTATTAGTAAAACCACTTCTCAACCTTTATAAAAATATCGATCTTAATTATATCGCCACCAATGTACATACATACATAAATTTAATTATTTTTCTTCATAATAGAGAGGTTTTCGGGATAAAAGTAGCATGAGGTGAAGACTAACAACTGGCAATTTTCTTAAATGAATTTCAAAAGTGGAACATTTGTAGAAGAAGACGTGAGTTGTATTTTTATATAAGCATTTTTGTCAGACTTTTTTTTAAATGATTAGAATTCTACTGTTAAAAGATTTTTGTATTTTGAAAAAAAAAAAAAAAAAAAAATAATAATCTGATAACTTTTCCATAAGACTGTAAATCCCTGTGCCAATTGGCCGCAATGTATCATACTCGGAATCTGAAACTGACTGGGATATCAACAGTCAACAACAGATAAAATTGGCACTGCAAATAAATCCTCGTCAAGATGCGAGAATATAAAATCATTTTATAAATTGGCATCGGAATTAAACATTCCTCCATAATTTTCATCGTAAACTGCTATATGTGCTGCACGTCCCGTCTCCTTTGGAATTTAAACTTACGCCCGATAGGGATCTGAACTGGCGCGAATAAGGAGACAAAGACATGCAAGTTGAAACACAAACACAACATAAGAAATTGAGTTTTTGATACCTTTTCAAGCTATACATACAAAAATGCAATTTTAAAGGTTCCATCACTAATTCTCGGTGATGTCTGGATGTGGCATGGGCTATTTAACAACGCGAACGACGATATCCATCCGAAGTCCAAATAATGTGTCCCCCAAAAATGGGATATGCCACATGTCGTTTGAATTCGAATCAAAAGGGCCAAACCACAAACCAAACCAAACGTCGTCTGTCTGTCCACAAATGAAATATAGGTATAGGAATACCCTAAGGTATCCGCGATTTAGTTAGTATCTGCTAGAAGGTAGGGTAAGGTATAGTTAAGTCTCCATTTCTTAAGTGTCTGTTCTGAAAGTTAGAAGACCATGATGGTATCACCTGATTACCAAAGAATTTATTTACCTCCCGTATATGGTGGAGTAGAGTTTTGTGTGCATATGAATAGCCATCGCCATCGCCATCGGTTGCTCGTTGCTCCAAGGATCGACATCGATATAGCGACACACGAAGTCACAGAAAAGGACTTACGCTCCTTGATGGGACGACTGGAGCGTAATTGTTGTGTGTTGGTTAAAGGTATCTTGTGACAATGGAGTTAAATCATGGGTGCCCTAGTCTCAGTGTCATGTGGATCCTATATACACTTTACAGGAAACAGGAGACGTGCTGGTAATATATATGGGCGTGGTCTGGTGAATTTGGCAATATTGCATTCCCTTTCAATGGTGGCCGCCGGCAGCGGAGCGCATTTCGTATTTGCGCATTATTAAGTGTCATGGATGGCTGCTCCTTCATGCAACGCCCACTGTAAACAAACTAAGCACTATACTCGAGATGATGCATGTCGAGTCGGGTGGACTGAATGTTTGAACACGAAACACAAGGGGCGCAAATTCCACTTTAGAATGGAAGTCCTTACATGGATTGTGGTCCTGGGTTTGGTGTTTATGGTCGGATTCGTATAGAGATAGGTACCCATATACCTACTATATTATGTGTTGCTGCGGTTTGGATATGAATTGTTCCTGAATTGACGGACGTGTTGAATAACAAACAGGTTGGAACTATATTGAGCGAGGTGTGCCACAACAATGGAGGAGAATGTGGTAAATGATGGTTGCAAACCGCACCGCACCGCACTGCACCCCACAATATGTTCAATATAGGTCGTGACATTAAAATGGCATTGGACATACAGGCAGAAACTTTAAACTTCAGTTTAGGAGCGGTGCAGTTGGAAATTGAAGTGTGATGGACACATAAGCAATGGTTGTAAGAATAGCAATGGAAATTGGACAGCTGATGATGGAGGGATGAATTATACATAAATGTTATGTATAGTTACTTGGAAATTTATTTGGAGTTCGGGTAGAGAGTGGAGAATTATTGCTCATTGTTATTAGAAGTTGAACGTTGGAGTATCGTGATTGTGAATGGGGATACTACCTACATTATTTTGTGTGAGTGCACTTAAACGAGCTTTCCTAATTGGGTTTAAATTATTCTTATTATTGTTTTCGTTTCTTTGGAATAACAATTTGTTACCTGCAGTTTGAATTAATTTTATAAGCAATTGAAATATTTTATCAGATTGTGGGAGCCATAGGTATGCTAGTGGTGAATTAGGATCTTTGTATTATTTACTTGCCTGATACCTTTTTTTTACAAATAAAGGAGTAAGTTCCAATCTGTTTTTCATACCGGGTGCGGGGGCGGGGGAGACTTATTAAAAGTGGTTTTGATTATTTTTCTTTGCTCGAATTTTTAATTTTCACAGACTGAAATGATATACGTAGCTTCTTTATTGGGCAAAACTACTGTAAGTGAAATAAAAATACAAAACCAATACAATACAAAACAAAATTCGGTAAATGAGGTGCTAAAAGTCTTATACGACCTTGAAAAACAAAAAATTTCAAAAATTCATATAAAATAACCTATGGCTGACCAATTACTGAAACTAGCTGACCTTTTATCACGAGTCGTTGGCCTTTCAAATGGTATACTTCTTTTGCGAATATCCCACAAATGAGGTGCTAAAAGTCTTATACGACCTTAAAAAAATAAATTTTGAAAATTAAATTAAAAAAAACTATGGCTGACCAATTACTGAAATTAGTTGACCTTTTATGAGGTCTAGGTAACCTTTTAGATGGTGTATATTTTTTTCGAATATCCCATAAATGAGGTGCTAAAAATAGTTTTGACCTTGAATTTTTTAAAAAAAATTATTAAAAAAATCTATGGTTGACCAATTACTGAAACTAGCTGACCGTTTTTGACCAATTACTGACCTTTTAGATGGCATACGCATTTTTTATAAATTCTATAAATGAGGTGTTAAAAGTCTTATACTGTGTCCTTGAGCCAAACTTAAAAAGATCATTAAAAAAACCTATGGCTGACAAATTACTGAAACAAATTACTAGGTGACCTTTTATAACGAGCCGGTGGCCTTTCGAACGGTATACTTGTTTTGCAAATATCCCATAAATGAGGTGCCAAAAATATTTGGTGACCATGAAAAAATGTAACCCTTGATTAAAAGTTTTCTATGGCTGATCAATTTCTGAAACTAGTTGACCATTTTTGACCACTTACTGACATTAAATTTTAAATTTTGTAATTTTCTGTACAAATGTACATACCATATAGGTATGTACATATGTGTGATTATCAGTCCAAAGTCGTTCCCGTGTCTGTACTCAAAAATTTCTCAGTTTTTGACAAAAATAAAAAAAAAAACCCTCACGAAAGAGTAAAAGAAATTTCCCTATCTAAGATTTTCTGCCCAAGAGATTTATTCGGGCTGAAAATAACAGCACATCTAAATATTATTTTGAAAGTAGAAAAATGCAAACCAAGCATATAGTACCGTACTTGTAGGGTTCCCAACCATCATCTATTTGGAAGGAAATACAATCATTTTAAACTGTTTTTCATCCGTCTTGCCTTACTTTACTCTTTTTCAAAAAATTAGCTTTTGTTTTTTTTTTACAGGGCAGTAAATTCGCATGTATAAGTTTTCTCTTTACACAGAAAATTGTGTTCCCACGTGAATGTTGGAAATCCCGCATATTTTTTGACAGAATACAAGATGTACACTTTACATCTAATTTAGTCACATATTTTTTGAACGTATAGATTAAAAGTGTACCCAAAAAATCAATCACGCTTGTGGAACTAGACCTCATTATTCAAGTATATATATTTATATTAAATAATAATTTTGGTTCTGATGTACATATACTTTTCTTGTTCGAGAGACCCATTTGAACGCACCTTTTTTGCCGGACGCACTCACTCTCATAATGATCTGACTTAAATATGAAAGTTTACTAAATAAGCAGCGTATTTCGAGAATTCAGGTTCAAATTTATTTAGCTGATGCTTATAAGTTGCAATTAAGTTACGCAAAAAAACAATTGTTTACTTTTTTGGATTGCGAAAAAAGTTGTGTCCAAGGACTTAGCAGGTCAGTTCTTTTAAAAGTTTAGATAAACAATTCGAGAATAGCTAGATGTTTGAAATATATAAAATGCTGATTGTGTAGCGACCATCATCACATTATTAGGCGTGTTTTTTAGTGCACTCTATGTTAGCTTAAAAAATTTCCATGTAAAATACAACAACAAATCTGCTTATTTCGCGGCGATAAACATCCCTGCTTAAGAATTAAACTAAAATAAAAAAGTGCTTCCATACACTATTTTCTACGTTTACCCGATGAATTTTCAACAATGTCAAAAATTCATCCAAAAATTCATTAATTTGGCAGATGGATCTTGAAGCACGGGTTGACTGGTCGTAAAAAAGATGACAGAAAAAAAGGCAAAAGACAATTTGTTAAAATATAATTTATTAATTTGAAATAAATGTTACTTTCCATTCAAGTCCAGGGATGAGACGTTTCTTTTAATTTATCAAAATCTTAACGATATTTTGTTTAATTTTTTTTTGTTGACAAACAGTTTACAGCCAAAATGTCAAAAAATGGCCACGATCAAGAATGGATGGGATAAGATAGTTTGTATCCTTATTTTATTATTATATTATTTTAATAACTTTTCTGAATACAAACGTATACTAACATTTTTCGGATAGCAAGGATAGCTATCACACGGGATTGGCTGCATTCGGAAACCTATGTGGTAGCCTATCTAAGATAGATTTGTATCCATATAGGTTTTCGAATGTATTGGTTGTTTTAGACATCGCTCATTGAAAAGAACAACGTCATAACTCAAAAAACATCAATTTTGACCTAATGATACAGTTCAAACTCATGTTCTATAAATTATTTTTTGGCAAAAATTTATTTCTATAACTGAAAAATTGAAGGCTAGAGCATCATTTGTCGTTATATACACTGTCACTTTTAAATATTTTTTTTGTGAAAATACTGTATTTTTTTCATTTACGCAGGGTCCTTTGAAGTGAAAACAGTGCAATCAATATTTTAAAAGTGTCATATTTGGCGATACAAATCCTCTACCAGGAAAAAAAAATAGATACAAATGAAGGCGATTATGAAATAAAGGTATTGCATGGGGATACAAACGTAAAGGTACCAACATTTTTCCGCTAGCTTGGATAGTCATCCAACAGCAAAAGCTGTTTTGACATCAGCTGTTTTTTTACACGGGATTACAACAACACGAACGTATCTGGATAGCTCTACATAGGTTTCCGAATGCGGCCATTGCATCAACACGAACCTATCCGGATAGCTCTACATTGGTTTTTGAACGCGGCCAATGTCATTGTTATATCAGTGCTGCCAAATTATTTTCTGAAGCAACGATGAGCGTTTTTTTGTGCCATTGTTTCTTAAGCTAACATAGAGGGCACAAAAAAAACGCGCCTATTATTATCTTGTTATTATTATTATCCACTTGTTCAATTTAACTCTGTTTTCAATATTCGTTATAATATTAGTTTTATCATTATTTCATTGATTATTTTGATTACATATTTTAAGTATAAACAGAAGAAATAATTTAAATAAAAATTAGTTCTGATTGGGAATCCAAACGAATAGGATCTTGGCCTTGTTGTTATTTCCCTTTCAGGATTCCTACACTGGTGACCCCGATATACAAACACTCATACATTTGATTTGGTATCCCCCGACCAACGGTAAGGTGCCAATGAAATCCTGTACACATATGTACAAACTACATAAAAGGTATCCCCTGACCCCTGGTAAGGTGCCTCTCTTAATACACTACTCTACATAAACATCCAATCATCCATACCACCAAAGAAAATAATGGCTAACGAAGAAACCATATCGAACGTATCAATGAGAGTTCCACCTTTCTGGAAGCGGAGACCTGATCTTTGGTTCCACCAGGTTGAAGCCCAATTCCAAACCAGTCGAATCACTTCCGACGACACGAAGTACTTCACCCTGGTCGACAATGAAGCTGACATCCTTACTGAAGTCAGTGATGTCATACTAGATCAAGTCTGAAGACCCGCCATATGTCAGTATTCCAGGAATCAGAGCAAAAACGGCTTCTGAGTGGGATTACTCTTGATGGAAGACGACCAACACAGCTGCTAAACAAGATGAGGGAGCTTTCATCAACTAGCTTTTCTGACGACGTTCTCAGAACACTGTGAATGTGTGGATGCAACAACTGCCAAACACAACACAGTCAATTCTGTCATGCAGTCCCAATTAAGACCTCAAAACATTGGCAGACATGGCAGACGAAATTTCTGACTTCTACAGAAATTCAGTTGTTGCTTCCGTCTCAGCACCCTCCAGTGTTTCTGCGATCTCCGAACTTCAAGAGTAAATTTCTGCTCTAAGAAATGAATTGGAAGAAGCCATCGAAGTCCTTCGAAGATGAAGAACATATCCAGTTCTAGGAACAAAGACCAACATCATCTTTGTTTCTACCATCGTCGTTTTGGCAAAGATGCGAGGAAATGCCAAGAGCCATGTTAGTTTCAAGCGGAAAACTAACATGTGGACAGCATCCAGCGACTAGCCAGTCCGCAGAAACAATAAAGCTTTCTAATAGACACCGGAGCCTCCATCTCAGTAATACCGCCTACATTAGCAGAAAAACGCAGTGACCAAGGAAAGCGCATTCTTTATGCTGCGAATGGAACAGAAACCCCAACCTATGGAGAATGACTGATGACACTTAATCTCGGCCTTCGCAGAAGCTATTGCTGGCCATTTGTCATCCTCAAGTCACCGAGCCCATAATTGGATCCCATTTCTTATCATTTTTCGATCTTTTAGTTGATGTCAAAAATAATAAACTGATTGATAGAAAAACGACACTTCAAACGTCTGGTTTTAGCGCAGCTACATCATCTAGTGCTGCTCATATTGGCACTTTAAATCCGTCATCCTTCATTTATGACCTGCTAAAAGAATATGACGACGTCACAAAAACAAATCTCCTGGCCAAGACGAAGCACAATGTAACACACCACATTTAAACTAAGGGACCTCCTGTATATGCAAAGTCAAGACGACTATCACCCGAACAACTTAAGATTGCTAAGAAGGAATTTGAATATATGCTTAGCTAAGGAATATGTCGACCATCAAAAAGCAGCTGGCCTATTCCTCTTCACATGGTCAAGAAGAAAAATGGTGACTGACAACCATGCGGGGACTACAGAAGACTCAACGCAAACACCGTCTCAGATCGTTACCGCATTCTTCACATTGGAGACTTCGCTCACTATCTGAAGGGCAAGAAGGTTTTCAGCATCATAGATCTCACACGTGCATACCATCGAATCCCTGTGGAGCCAGAAGACATTCCGAAGACAGCCATAGTAAAGCCTTTTGGACTGTGTGAGCTTATGGTGATGGCTTTTGGAATCTGCAACGCTGCTCAAACATTTCAGAGGTTCGTCCACGAAGTAGTAACAGGCCTTGATTTCTGTTTTCCTTACATCGACGACTTTCTCACCGCATCCAACTCAGCAGAGGAACATCGAGAACACCTGAGACAGTTTTTCCAGCGGTTTAGAGATTATGGCCTTACAATAAATCCATCCAAATGCAAATCTGAGGCGTCAACCGTAAGTTTCTTGGGTTACCTTGTCACTGAAGAGGGAACCAAGCCATTACCATCCAAAGTTGATGCCATAACCTTCTTCAAGAAACCGTCAACAATTCAGGAGCTGCGAAGATTTTTGGGTATGGTGAATTTCTACAGACGAAAGCTGCTCAGATTCAAGCACCATCACTTCATGCATACCCATCCGGCAACAAAAAGAAGGACAAAACTGTTATCCATTGGACACCCGAACTGGACAACGCATTCGAAACCTGTAAAGAAGCTCCCGCACATCCAACTGAAGACGCACCGTTGTCAATCATGGATGCCTCTGATACAGCTGCAGGCGCAGTTGTACAGCAACTTGTGGCAAATGATTGGCATCCTTTTGGATTTTTCTCGATTAAAACCTCGAACTTTTTTGAGACACAAAACTAATACTTGTCCTTATAGAGCAAGTACAAATATGGTACACTACGGCGTATATGTATTTTTTTTGTAATTCTTTTTAATGAATTCATAAAGTAAACTTCCGTGACGGAAGCCATCAGGCCTTACTTATTTGAAGTTCTTCGATGCCTTATTGAATTCAAGTTTAACCATAGGTTTTCGAGACAATCTAACCAAAAAGCTCATGTTAGACTTTTATTTTGTTAAGAAACTTTAAACTTTGTTAATACATATAACAAAATCCATGAAAACCAACAAAAAAAAAAAAAAAATTAAATAAAGGAAGGAAAAAGCTAATTCTTGCAATTTTCAGTTTTCTCTAAACAAGTTAACATAAAACCAAGAAATAATCAGCCTTACCGGCAATTCATTTTTTCCCAGTAGTCGAATTCTCCTATCATCAATCTCCCCCGGATTGAAGCTCCTCCGGAAATTACTTCGGATCACTTTCGAAATACTCTGAGAGAATTTATATTCTGAAATTATTTATCTGTCAAAGTTTGTAAATTATTTTCTGAAATAAAATTAAATATTTGCACTATTTGTGGTAATAAAGACCTATTTTGCATCACTAAAAAAAAACTCTTGCTTATTGTTGACGTACAGCCACAAATACCAATACCGATGGCTTTCCAGTAAACTAAATGTTCGAAACTTGTCCTTTCCCAGCGGGAAATATCGTCTGCAATGAATTTTATAGCTGAATTCTTCAATCAATTCACTAGCCATATAATAAAAGGAAACGTCATGCAATGATTGAGAGAGTGAAAAGTCATGCGAGGTTTCCTCAGTTCATAGATTTGAACCCACTTTCTGCTTTGTGTTTAGAAAACAACCCATTGAATTAAAAATTGCTTTTGATATGGAAAATTATAAGATGAAAAAACTGCTGAAAAGTCATGTAGAAGTTCGTCAGTTCATCGTCTATGTCCACTCATATGCTTTGTAAAGTGTGCACCGCCATTGTGTGTTTTAATAGAAGTTGATTTTTTTGTGTTCTCTGTGTTGACATTGTCTACTGACAGTAAATATTATAAGAGGACTTATGAATTTTCATTAAAAAGAGGCAATCTCAGATTTTATCAAAATATTTCAGTTTTTTGGTTAATCTTCACTTCGCATATGAAGTGGTGATTAACCAACAACCACTGACCTAGTGATTTAACTGTAATTTAAAGTTTTAATTCTATATTTTTATTAACCAATTACAAAGAATTCACAACACAACAGATGAATTTACTATTTATTTAATTTTCTTCACATTTTTCATATTGAATTAACTTATTGCTGAATAAACAACTACCTACTTCTATATCTTGTGATTTGATAATTGAATTTTAATTACCATTTTCATCGAAAATATTGAACTGATGAATGAACCACATACGTTTATGCAGTGAATTCATAGATTATGCAACCACCATGTTTTTCATCATCTGGGTCGGTGAATAAACAACTTCCAACGAAGTAGTGATTTCGTTGGCGAATTTGCATCGGATTTTCAGCATGTGCTGCCCGCCTAGGACATGCCCAAGTTAATTTCATCAAAGGAATCAGCTGAAAAGTGGACGGTGCAGCTGCCATTCCTCAAGGAAAAAGCTGATTTTTCCTCAATGAATTTTTGAATTTTTCCCGCTGGATTAGAGCAAGTAAAAAATTGTAAAATCTTCAAAAATAGTTAGTAATATGCTTCTATTTTGAAAATTCTCCAACTAAATTGAGGTGAGTTTCTTCCAGGGAAACATCATTAATTTCCCCCCCGAAAATAGATTTACGATATCTACTTTTTTCATTGGAGTTTTTTTTCCCATTTTTCGAACATTGTTTATGATTAGAGAGTCTCATACCGGGGAAAAAATCCGGGGGAGATTTTGTTCTCGATAAGGCCGAATAAAACACTAATGGCCGATTTCATAAAGAACTTTTCATAGTGTACAAACTTTTTGTATTCAGATTTTTTTTTAAATATGAACCGTTGATGAGTTATTTACCATAGTGAAAAACGAGCAGTTTCGACATTTTATATTCTTTGAAATTTGTTTCTTGCGAATTGCAAGATCTACAAGTTTTGTATGAAATACTTTTCGAAGGAAATTACCATTTCGGAGTTTAATGTGAAAAAATGATTTTTTTTTTGATTAAACCTTGAATAACTATTGACGTTGACGCAGACTCGATCTGGTAATAGCCTTTTGCGACAATATTGATAATATCAAATTAAATATAATTGCGTTAACAAATCTTCACTTGGATTTTTTTGTGGCACATTGGCGTTTTTTGCCACAAGCATCCAGCAAGAGTCGATAGATTTGTATAAATTCAACTCTTCGGAGATTTGATTTTGAATGACGAAATTAAAATGATCGACACCAAAATCGCTCGCGCTCTCAGCCACATATGGTCAACATAACTCTAAGCGATATTTAGGAAAACATTCGTGTTGATACCAAAAATTAGGTGGAAATTCAATCAGGCTGGTGAATAAGTCGACTGGAATCTTTCCCATCACCAACAATTGCCTGGAAAACTCTGCAGGGGACTGGTAAAGCATCTCGTGTGTTCGTTTTAAATTGCAATTTCTTCTAATATCTCCATAGAACCCACGACGCATTTAATTAATCTGGCGAAGTTGATCTTGGAATGACAGGCAGCGTATGAAGCATTATCATTGCATCACCGAAACGTCTTTTATCATTTCGAATATCATTCAACGTGTGATTGAGGGCTTCTCATGCGCGTTTATGAGCCACTGATGTGCACTCGTCCTAGTTGGTTATGTTATATTGCTGTAATACTTTCGACAGTGCAGCATGTAGGTTCTTCATCAACTTGCAGATTTGTATGGCAATTTAAATGCAGAATGGTTCGACTGCCTTATAGCAATGTAGACTCAATCCCCTAAGAAGCTAATACCAAAACAATCTCAGATCTCATATGAATCGTAGCCAAAATCAGTGAAAACAGAAATGTTTTTGTTTCAATCAAACTGGACGCATTAAGGAAGAAAATTTTCCCTTATCAACTGCTTGCATCAATTCATCGGACATTTTTACTCAATGCCACTCGATCGAAATCCATTTCTCACTCCAATTCTCAATTAAATGCGAAGAAATGTACTAAGATTTCCAATTTTCCTGAAAAATTTCCGGAATATTTCTTCAAAGTGTCCTTCATAGTGCCAATACAAATTCATCAAACCCAATATCGTGGAAATCAAGCGATCCATTATCCAGTTATCCTACTGAAAAACGAAATTTGCGCCTTCAGCGCCACCTGTTGAGAATTTAATTTTTTCCTAAACCTTCGCGTTGTAATTAAAATTAAGAAAGTCATTTTCGAAAGAAGCTTACAAACAATTAAAAAAATATAATTTTCAAGAACATTAAAAACCAAAAAAAATTGTTCGATTAAAGGTGCCGTTTTTTTGAGAAAAAAAATATTTTCCCTAGTGGCTTAATAAATTTGTAAGGCAGGTTTACTGTTATTTGTATTCCTATAAAAATCATAGGACAAAGTGTGGGGATATTATCTAAGAGACACTAGATACCCAGTATGATAAGAAAAACAATCCAGTAGCCGTTTTGGCTGTAACCGCGAGGACAGAGAGACAGAATTGTGAAACCCAGGTTTTTTTGTATTCCCCTTTCAACGTAATAGTAAGTTTGATCAAAATCTCGAGTTCGATTTTTTTACGAATCCATAATTTGTCATTTATTATAGTAAGTTTTGTGTGCTTAACCTGAATGACGCTTCCCATTCGCGTGGGGCCCCTTTAGTTCTGGTGCCCCTGGGGGTAACCCGTATCGGCCTACCGTAAGGCCACTGTCTGGAAAGCTAAACAAACCAACAAATTATTCTTAAACATGCCGTAATTGTATTCTCTCTAAAAACTAAAAAAAATCAGTAGTGCACTCGGGCGAATACGCAATTTTCTTATTTTAATGAATTTTTAACATAAACATTCTTGTTTGTCCCTGTAAAGTTGACACATTTTGTGCAAACTAAATAATTGACCAATAATAGGAGGCGATGGCATCAATTTCGTTAAAAGTTTTAATCTATTGGGACGTTTGATAAGTTGCTTTCCACCCTACTTGAAGCATCTCAGCGCGTGAAACTGAAATTGAGTTTAATTTTTCTAGGCAGGCATTTATATGAACGGGTGTTCCTGTTTCGCTTTAACGCGGTGTTTCCTTTTCTTCACTCTCCATTTTCAAAATTCAATAAGAATTTTGTGGTCTATAAGTCTAACCGAAAAATTTAATACGATGACGACAGTTTAAAACAAAAATAAGCAGTTAAAACAAGACGTACCTACCTATGTATACACAACGAAACCGCCTTGATGGCGGGCGCGGTGTGATGGGCTCATTTTCCTCCCGAATGTTGGGAATGTATTTCCGCCAGATAAACTTATTTCATATGCGACACTAAATTATCCGCAAGAATGTTGTTTATGCAAAATGAGCCCCAACCCTTTTCGTATAGCCCTGTCTTGTCTCGAGCGCAGTCTATCCCACCGACCGATGCGATGGCAAGTTAGTGGTAAGTATGTTGTAGAGAGTGCCACCAGAAAGGTTGATATATTATTCCATGCATTCTAGTCAGAGTGTTAAAGCATAAATCGCTGCTCTCATGGATAATAACTCAAGAACGAGCTATTTCAACAGAATAAGAACAAGGCCTGAAGACATAAGGAACAAAACGAAGAACAATAGAAAAAAAAACCAACACCAAACATGTGCTGCACACTCAGGTGGAACATTCTTTTCCGTCCAATCCACCCACATCACCGCACCCACACAGCACAGCACCTGCCTCTGGCAAGGGTCATTCTCATTGTTTGTGGAGCAAGAGCCTAACAAAGAATAAACGCCGCGCCGCCCTGCGGACAATTCTCGCACCCAGCTCAGCTACTAGATTCAAATCACCTCGTCCGTCGTCGTCGTTGTCGCTATACTTTGGGTGGGGGTGTGAACTTAAAGTGAATTCAATTGCTCCCTAAATTCCCAAAAATGAAAATGTGCACATTCTTGGAAGAAGCGCCCCCATGTAATATGGCTCTGTAAAGCGAAGGAGTGTGGGAAAAATGTGAAATATTCATCGGTAGAACGGGTGGCTGGGACTGTAACTATAGCTATGGATATTAGGTTGGTTTTGGTAGAAGGATATAATATAGTAGTGGAAAACTTTCATTTTCGAAGTCTTGGGGATCATTTTAATAAAACCCCAACAAAATTTTTGCACACGTCGGAAGCGGGCCGGCGACTTGATGTCGAGTCCTGCGACAGTGACAAATTTTCGATTTATTTCATTTCAAAAGCACGGCATACCAAATATACGTACATACGTAGTTATACGTAGATATACCCTACCCAACCCGGCACGCCGGCGGATTCTTTGTGTAGCTTTCTGACACATTTTTAGAAGAAAAAAGAGATACAGTTTGGCTTTGGATTGGAGTTTGTGCGATGGGGATTTTATTTCATCATTCTTGCAGATGAGCCAAACAGACGGACGCGCGATTGCAAAGGAAATCCAAATCAATGTGTTTGTGTAATGTGATTTATTTGGATAAGCAGAGACCAGAGAGGCAGTGAAGAGTCATTCCGGCAGAGTTATGCATCAGATACCGTATACTTTTGTAAAAGAGGAGCGCCGTCAATCTGGTTTTGGTTTGTAACTATAATATGACATGCCATCATTAACGGGGGATTTTATTTAATATCATAATCAAATTGGGGATGATTATGAGTATGGATAAAAAGGATTTATTGAAAGAGTAATAAATTTTTGCAGATATTTAAAGACATTTAAGGCCAGTTTGTTCACAGTGGGTTAAATTTAGTATGTGACTTTCATAGGCTTTAATTAACTAACGCTAATCAACAAAAATTGGCTGATTAGTGAAATCCATGATTAGCAACTCATACTTTGAATTTTTTAAACAAAATTTGATCAACAAAAACATTTGAGGATTTCCCAGTTCCACTAATCATGGATTAAAGATAATCAGCTGTGAATAAACAGGCCCTTAATAATTTTAGAATCAATTGAGTTAGAATTAAAAGTTATTGGCACAAAATTCTTATGAAAAGTAAAGTCGAAGTTAACTTAATTTTAGCGTGAAACTAGACTGTAATTATGTTATAGACGATTTAAATTTACTTTATATTTAAACAGTTCCATCGAAGTTAAAAGCGTCAAATCCTGGGGCCGAATCACGTGCTCGTGAAGGAGTAGCTCGTTCACAGAATGTGGTGGTTTGGGATAGCAACTTACGAGAACGTATGTTCGTAAACGTAAGGCAAACGAAATTTGGCATTATGTCCTACGTGAACGAGTGCGCGATCGTGTGCGTTCACTCGATTTGTCACCCGTCAAGCCTGGAGTGAAGAGTGAAGAATGCGTGAGTAAAAATTTCAATTTTGAAACAAAATTTTTGGACAAATTACAACAAAATAAATCTGACCCAAAAGTAGCGGTATATGAGGGAGCATCCTAATTTGGCCAAAAATCTTCTGCTAAATACATGTTAGGGTAAATTAAAGCCACTGCCATTAAAATGTGGGCTAGCTTAAGTGGGAAACTCAATGCAGCTGGGCCACCAACAAAAGAATCTTAGCTTTAGAAAAAGGTTAACAAGTAGAACTTGTGTTAATTTCTGTTTTTTAGGTTTTTACTGATCAAAAGTTTCAAGCAAAAAAAGAAGCTTTCTTTAAACAAAGCTTCAAAAACCAAGACTGGAGGTGGCCCTTACGAGGAAAAGCAGCAGTTGACAACAATTTTTAGTTTGTTGGCGAGATGGGCGTATGGGGACGGACAAAAAATCTCCCCTCACGGCCTTCTCGCCAACAAACTAGCTAGTTTCTGGCAACTCAGTTTCCTTGTGTGAAAGCGGTCTTACAGAAGAAGAGCTACTTATAGTTGAAGCTACTGGACTGGAAGCAGCGGTTAAAAAAAACATTTGTGAAAACATTTGGTAATTTCCAAATTAACGATATGTTCCAAATAAAACGCCAACCACAGAGAACCCGCAAATAAAATTGACTTCAACCCCGGAGAACCTAACTGCAAAATTTTCTGTTGAAGATTCACTTCGTTGTCTGTTTGAAGATAATTGTGTAACCAGCGATTGTGATCAAAACAAAGAAAATGAACAGTCGACATCAGTGAATGGTTGCAAAAACTTATGCCGTTTTATTTTGGACATCCGGAAGCATCCAGAAGAGTCCGGAAGTATTCTAAAACCATTCCATTGGCACAAAAAGTACGCTTCTGACGATTCTGAGAAGATAAATTGGATTCTTGATTTGAAATCAGAATCCACTAAAGAAGCACTAATACATTTAAAATCAAATGTCAAAAAAAAACTCACTCAAGCGTTTTGACAACAAATTGTGAGAGATGAAAAAAAATTGTTAAGAAGTTCATCGATGTTGGCAAAACATCGATGTTAGACGAAAAAACGTCGATGTTTCAACATAGATGTTGGACGAAAAATTTGTTTTAGCTTTTGAAGTTCAGAAAGCTAAGGCACCATTTTACACATGATTTTTTGTATAAACGACTTGTTAGATGTTCATTCATGCTAAATAATTTAAGATCGATTTTCAAAAATACAAATAGAAGAAATCATGGCACTTTGTTCAATCTATTTTTGTATAGAAAATTTGGCATGTACCTTAATATTGTTGATGTTGTGGAAGAAATAAACATTCAAGAACATGGTTATAATTTTCAAAACAATGAAGATATCTTATATTTGTAATGTATTGCATTTTTATGCTGCAAACAAATGTATTAAAAACATCGATGTTAAAAACATCGATGTTAAAAAAATCGGTGTTTATGATTCGATAATTTTTGACATCGAGATTGGTTTTTCGATGTTGACTTATCGATGCTAACATCGATGATTTTTCAATATCGCTTATCCCTACCACTAAATCTTTTGACGATTCACCAATACAAAGATAAAACGTCAGAATTGAGCAGAAGCATTACAAAGTGTTCCATTGGATTCCAGAACGAGTGGAACCTTGAGTGAAACCAATGGAAAACGGCATTAGTTGTTTACGAACGAGTTTTTTATTTAATACATTCATACTTTCATCCGAACTAAAAAAATCAAATCAAAACAATTCAAATGACATAAAATGGGTGCGTTCAGGACTTGATTTGTTACAATTTTGAACAATTATCTACTACACTATTTTTTTTTTTTCAATTGATAAAGAAATAAATTGAATTGAATTTTAATTAGCGCGTATGAAATCTGCTTTTTTTTTAGCACGAACTGTCATTGAATTAGGCCTCTTTAACTTGAATTTCTCAAAGAATTGATGAGTTAGTGCATTTTAGTTTCGCACTAACTCACCAAAGTCACCATTAAGATTCAAATTTTAGCGAAACGCTTGTGTTTTAATTGAATTATATTGAGTCAATTCACCTACAACAGACATAATTTTTAAATTTCTTCTTGTTCATTTTTTTTGATTTAATAGCAAAAAAAAAAGAAAATGAAGAAAAAAGTCAATAAAAATTGATTTTTTGTTTGGTTTTATTTGATTGTAACTGTTTATATATTTCGCTGTAGAAAGCATAATGGGTTTTTGATGTTTGCTCCAAAAATATAATCCCAAAACAAAAATCCCCAAAGACAAAATTCCCAAGTAAAATTGAGGAAAGACAAAATCCCCAAGAGAAAATCACACAAAAAAAAAAAAAAGAAACAATCCCAAGATAAGCAGAGCAAGTAGTGAATCCAGCAATAAAATAGCGCACGCGATTGTTTCCACAAAATTTAGCAAAAAAACATGATGGGGGTTCTTTCCCTATGAGATTTCGTCAAGTTGGATTGCTTTTGTTTTGTTTATTTCATCCGTCTAAAAAATAAAGCGGTTTTCTTAAAAACTAATTTATTATACGTAGCTTTTTTTAAATATTTTTTTAAATAAACTTCGGTACGGCAATTTTTAACATTTAATAAATGATATTTTTCCACAAAATTTAAAAAAAATTCGTTCACCCGTTTTCAAGATATGGAAATTTCAAAAAATAAAAATTTATTAATTTTTTAAAAATCCAAAAATATTTTTTTTGAAAATTTGTACATACTATATTTTAAATATTAACATTTGTAAGGACCTCTTGTCTTGTCTTGTTAACGAGAACTTTAAAAATCAATAAATTGTTTCAATGACATGTACCGTTAATAACCGTTATTGATAATTTCTTTTTAACCAAAATAATAAACTTATCTTAAAAAGGGATTGAATTTTTTTTATTAAAATCGTTAACGCCGCAGTTTTTGAGGAAAATAACATTTTGTATTTTTGTTGTATAGCAGGAAGCGTATCTTTTTGAAGCCTCCTAAAAATATTAAGTCTAAATTTGAAGAAGATCGCTTTATACAATAGATTTTTTATTTTTATTTTATTTTTTCGAAAAAAAATCATTCGTACAAGTTTTAAATGCAATATTTTTTGAATAACTTAAAACTACCGAATTGCTAAATAACCAATTTAGGAGAGAAAATACACCGACAACCTTTGATGATTTTCGACAAATTTAAAAATCATCATATAAATCAAACAAAAATGCTTTTAGATTGCACAGTGAGATTTCACAAAGTTTTCAAGGAAACCAAAATGTCTCAGTTTTTGCTTCACGAATAGAATACCTACTAGCATCTTTGAATGATTTACAAATTTCGGAACAGGGTCAGGCACACGGAGAGACAATAGTCAAGCTGAATGACCAAATAGGACTAGCAGCATTCAAAAATGGTTTATCAGAACCTTATAAATCATTAGTAATGGCTGCAAGACCATCCAAGCTTGCAGAAGCAGTGCAAACTGCTTTAGAAGTTAGTCCTCAGCATTCTAGCTAAATAATGGATTTTAATAGGATACAGAGAGGCAGAGGTAGCACCAGAGGAAACTTTAACCGAAATTATTCAAATACAAACTCTTCATATCAGAACAATAATAGTAATTTCAACCAATTCAGGGGACAAAATATTAACAACAGAGGACATTACAGAACACAAAATTATAATGACAGGAAAAATTTTCAGGGAAACGGGTACGTCCCCGGCCGACAAAACCCGGGGCCCACATCCAGAAGAAGATAATTTACATTTAAAATTCTAACAAAGATACAAACTTTATAAAATTAAAAATAAAAGGCAGAAATCAACCAATAAGTTTATTTATAGATACAGGAGCCGATATTTCAATAATTAAGAATAGCATAGTCAATAATAATTACAACATAGAATATGGTAACAATTGTCAGATAAATGGAATAGCAAAAGAATCTATAATAACAATAGGAATCACAAAATTAAATTTATGGTTCGAAGATAATGAAGTTGAACATAAATTTAGCATAATAGATAGTAAAATAAATTTAAGCACTGATGGAATACTAGGAAGAGCATAATTATAAAATTGATTATGAGACGTGCACATTAGCAATTTCCCTAGATGGAGAAGATATAGTATTGCCAATGAACATGAATACAAGAGATATTTATGATAATATAAAACTACCGCCAAGAACAAAGATAATTCATATGATAAATATAGATTTAAAAGAAGATAGTATAATACATGGAAAAAAAATTAAGAAAGGGATATTTTTAGCAAATGCAATTATTCCAAAAGAAGGAAATAAGCATATAAAAATACTTAATACAATAGAGAATGACTTACTTACTTTACTTGTACTATGTAAACAATTTCAAAATATATTTCATTTAGAAGGAGGAGAATTAAGTAAAAACAACTTTTATGAGCAAAAAATAGCATTAGCAGACAAAACACCAGTTTATATAAAAAATTACAGGTTACCACATGCAAATTTGCATGAAATAGAGGAACAGGTTGAAAAATTACTGGATGAGGACATAATTGAACCATCAACAAGTCGATAGTTATATGGACCATTTTAATTTTACCATTGCTAATTTTACCAAAGAAAAGCACAGCAGAATTAAAGAAGTGGAGATTAGTTGTAGATTTTAGGTCTCTGAATAAAAAAGTAGTTGATGGCAAATTTCCATTAACCAGACTAGAAGATGTATTTGATAAATTAGGAAAGGGTTAATATTTTTCAACTTTAGATATGACAAGTTCATTTCATCACAGCATTTTCAACTGATTCGCGACACTTTCAATTCAAAAGATTACCTTTTGGATTAAAAATATCAACAAATAGCTTTCAAAGGATGTTATCAATTGCATTAAGTGGTTTGCAAGCATCCGCATTCTTATATGTAGATGATATAATTGTGTTTGGTTCAAATCTTAAGGAACATAATAACAACCTAACAGAAGTTTTTAAGAGGTTACCTAAATATAATTTAAAATTAAACCCAAGCAAATGTAATTTCCTTCGACCGGAAGTAGTTTATCTTGGACATCTTATAACTTCACAAGGAGTAACCACAGACCCGAGTAAATATAATGTCATAAAAGAATACCCAAAACCAGATAATGCAGATGAAGTTCGAAGATTTGTAGCTTTCTGTAACTATTACCGTCGTTTTATCAAGAACTTTGCTGAAATTGCAAAACCTTTGAATCAATTATTAAAGAAAGATCAAATATTTAGCTGGACACAAAGTTGTCAAAATGCTTTTGAAAGACTTAAAACAAAATTAATGACACCTCCAAAACTAAACTATCTAGATTTTTCGAAACCATTCATATTGACAACAGATGCATCAAATAATGCATTAGGAGCTATTTTATCTCAAGGAGAAGTAGGTAATGGTAAACCTATTGCCTATGCAAGTAAATCTTTAAACAAAGGTGAGCTTAATAATGTAGAAATAATACACAGCTCAACTAAAAATTATAAGAACAAAGTTTATTTCTCTAGAAAATTAAATGTAATGAAAATATTATTCTATAAAATGTGACAAAGTATATTAGTATACTTTTCGAAGTAAATATTTCTAGGGTGTTTCAAAAAACACAGTGGTTGAATATAAATGTAACTCCAACACTCCTCCTTATTTACTCAATGATACCACATCTTTCACGTAGCATTTTGTGTCTTCCAGGTCCCAACGGTTTTGTAAGTAAATCTGCTAACATAGATTCTGTTGGACAATATTTGCATAGTATAGTCTGTTTCTTGATAAAATCTTTTACAAAATGAAAACGTGTATCGATATGTTTCGTTCTATTTGAAAAATGTTCCTCCTGTATCAATTTCAAGCAGCTTTGGTTATCTTCATATATTATCGTAGGTTTGGTAAGTACTTGCTGCATATCGGCCAATAAACGTCGAATCCATGACGCTTCTTGACATGCCTCTGACAATGCGATGAATTCGGCTTCCGTAGATGACAGTGCCACACAAGTTTGTTTGCAGCATGACCAGCTCACAACGCCACAATATACCTTAAACAGATAGCCACTGTTTGATTTACGACTGATTCTATCCTCGGCCCAATTCGCATCTGCATAGCCATATAATAATTCACTTTCCTTGTCATCGGTCGCACTTAATAAAAGGTTTACTTTCGATGTTCCCTTCAGATATTTAACTATCCGCTTTAACTCATTCCAATCACTCTGTTTTGGTTGAGTGACTTTTTGTGCCAAAATTGAAACGCTTGTAGATATGTCAGGTCTCGTGTTCACTGAAACATACAGAAGGCATCCAATAAGTTTTTGGTATTTACCGTTATCCATCAAAAATTCTGAATCTTCAATCTGTTTCCCATAGTTTGGATCCATTGGAATATTTGAAGATTTTGAGTCGGCTAAACCAAAATCTATTGCTATTTGATTTATATAGTTCTCTTGATTTAACGTAAAATTTCCTCTATCATCCTTGTTAACTTGCAAACCCAAAAAGCTCTTGATGTTTCCCAAGTTCTTCATTTCAAACTTTGATGATAGTACTTTCTCCGTTAAAAGAATCAAGTGTTCTGATTTGCTTGCCACAAGGATATCATCAACGTATATAAGTAAGAAGCACCATTCACTGTTCTCCTCCTTCGAATAAAGACATGGATCAACTTTACTTTGAAAAAACTCTGCATTTATTAACACTATATGTAATGCCTCGTTCCATGACCTTGCTGCCTGTTTCAGTCCATAAATACTTCTCTTCAATAGACAAACCAAATGCTCTTTCCCTTCAACTTCAAAGCCTGGTGGCTGCCGCATGTAGATGGTTTCCTTTAGGTCACCGTTAAGGAACGCCGTTTTCGCATCTAAGTGCTGTTCCACATATCTTTCTTTTGAAGAGATAGACAAAAGTATTCTGAATGTCGTCAACTTAACAACCGGAGCAAAGACACGATCATAACCAGTGCCATATTTTTGTGAAAAACCCTGGGCGACTAGACTAGATCATCAATAAAGGTTACCATATACCGCTTGCCGCTTGGAGAAATCGTTTGCATTGGCCCGCAAACATCTGTATGTATCAAATCCAGTGGAGTATTAGTTTTTGTAGTTGATTGTTTTGGGAAAGGTAATCTGGTTGTTTTTCCTTGTAAACACACATCGCATCGACTCTTTATACCACAATCGACCAATTCAACACCATCTACTAATCCATTCGAACACATTTGCTTCACAATTTGTGGATCACGATGACCGCAAACCCTGTGCCAGTAGTGAATACAATTATTTTCTTTATGCGCACAAGCTGAATACACCTTGTTTGGCTCCCGCAACTTATAGAGACTTGAATGTAAGTCCGCAACTGCAACTTGACGACCTTTTTGTTTGATTTCACACAGGTTTTCTTTGAAATCAACAGTTAAACCACTATCAATCAGTTTTCGTACTGATAGCAAATTTCCTCCAATCTCTGGAACATATAAAACATTTGTAAGTTTTACGGAGGATACTTCATTTTTCTGATTGATAAACTGTATAGTTCCACTTCCACGTCCTTCAGTTTTTACTTCATTGCCATTAGCAACATTTATTTGTTCACGATGATTTTTATCGAGTTCCGTAAAGAAACGCTTATCACTTGAAATATGACATGTCGCTCCAGAGTCAATAATCCAATCACCAACGTCTTTCGATACCATGAACAAAAATTCAGCACTATTTTCAACTTTGTTCGCCTTATTTGATTGGAACTGACCCGCTTTGTTTTTACCTGCCTTAGACTTCCACTTTTTGTATTGGACGCAGTCTTTCTTGAAGTGACCTTTTTCTTTGCAGGAAAAACAGTTTCTTTATCTTTTGTCAATTACTTTCAATGCAGACTCTTTGCCTACCGCATTAGCTTCATTCCGACGACTGTACTCTCCCAACAACTTAGACTGGACTAAAGAGAATGTTAAATCTCCTTCTGGACGTGTCTCGAGTGCAGTTATCAGCGTATTATAACTTCTTGGTAAGCTACTAAGAAGCATAGCAACACTCCAATTTTCTGAAAGCTGAGTTTCACCGATGTCTCTCAATTTATCAAACAATTCTGTCATTTGATTTATGTGGGCCTGAACATCACCGCCTTCGTCCAATTTTAAACTGCATATCCTGCGCATTAAATGGACTTTATGACTGAGAGTACTCTTTTCGTGGTAAGTCTGTAGAGCCAACCATGCATCTCGTGCAGAAGATGCCCCTCTGATATGGACAAGCTGTCCATCTTCCACCAGCAGACCGATAAGTGTTTTTGCCTGGTTATTCCCCCTTTGCCATTCAGATTCAGCAGCAACATTTTTCGGATCTATGGTTGGTTTCGACTCATTAACGAAATTCCAAAGACCTTCTCTTATAAGCAAGAGTTCCAGCTTGAATTTCCATATTGAATAGTTTTCATTATTCAACTTTCCAACATTTACTTTTGTACCATCAGCCATTATGAGAATAAATTAAAATGTTCTTATATTTTAGTATCTTGCGATATCTGGGCCCATAACCTGTAGAAATAATACACAGCTCAACTAAAAATTATAAGAACAAAGTTTATTTCTCTAGAAAATTAAATGTAATGAAAATATTATTCTATAAAATGTGACAAAGTATATTAGTATACTTTTCGAAGTAAGTATTTCTAGGGTATTTCAAAAAACACAGTGGTTGAATATAAATGTAACTCCAACAAATAAAGCAGTAATAGAGAAAGAATTACTAGCTATACACTGGGGAATAAATCACTTTAGACCACACCTATACGGTAGAAGATTTGTTGTTTATCCTTTTGTACTAAAGCTAAGAAATTGACTTCGTTCTTTAAGAACTAGACTTCCTCGTCAATCATAACACAGTCAAATGACGAGATGTTCGGGAATATCTCAAACAAATTAAAAAAGAAGCGATTAGCTAAAAAAACACATAACTTTATATCCGTTTTTCGATTTTGTTTTGGCAAAGTCTGCAGAATTATAAAAACTGATCTAGAGATAACATGTACAAAGTATAAAGTATAATCGTTATAGCGGTTTTGTAGAAAACTTGATATTTACGAAATCGTTGTTAATGCTAAATATATAATAGATGTGTTGTAATAAAATACTAATGTTGACATATAGCGCTTTATCGGGTGGTATTAAGTTTTTACAGTTTAAAGTACTAAAATCAACGAAGCATCATCCGTATTTTCTCTTTAAGATAAAATATAAACGTACATGCACTCCCTGTCACTTGTTTGAGGCCACTATTTTCATAAAAGTTTTTTCTCGATAAATACCTGTAAGCAATATTTTTCCTGGAAATTTTTGATACGTGTGAATAGGTATATATATTTTGCAATAAAAAAGGATAAAGTTAAATAGTTAACTCGAAAAATTCATAGAAATATCCCAAATTATGTGAATGGATTGCAAAAAATGTATATAAAAAGTTGCGTCACTTGATTGAGGCCATTCCAAAAACTGCTTGGCAAAAGTTAATATCGCCGATTTTTTTCAAACAAAAGTTTAAAAATATTTAAGAAAGGATAGAAAAATAGATTTTATATTAAATTTCAAGTTAAAATGTGCTCTGAAAACACATCGACAATAGCAGAAAGAGGATCAATAGATGCTTTAAAGGAACTGGGATTCTCAAGGCCGAGAAAAAGCAAGGAGACCGAACAGCAGAAAGACCATTGTCAACAACTATCTAGCAGACACTGAAAACTATTGAAAAAAAACAAAAAGGACGCAGAGCTCAAGCAACAACAATCCAATAAATGCGACTTATTCAGCCGCTAGCTTCAAGTTCCACACTATCAGAGCCTAAAATAAGGTCAAATATGAATATCAGACAGTGTTTCGACGGTTTTAAGGATAATTAAAACCAGTGGTATATCAAGAGTATGAAAATCAAAAAGAAAACGGTTCTATGGCAGCTACATAATAAACTACGGATGAATTTCGCCAGGGAGCATGTTGCCTGTAGAAACGCATGGAAAAAGGTTGTATTTTCAGGTCAAAAAAAGTTTAATATTGACGGACACGATGCTTACAACTTTTATTTTCACGATTAAAGAAAAGAAGAACTTATTTTGTCAAGACATCACAGTCATACATCAGGTGTTTTTGTGTGGGGAGCTATCACCTATTATGGAACATTTGAATTGGAATTTATAACTACAACAATGAACGGAAATAGTTACAAATGCCTACTGTAACGGGTGTTTCCAAAGCTAAATATTATTCTGGAACCTCTACCTTGGATATTCCAACAAGACAAACGCCCCTATCCATACTTCCTGGGTAGCTAGTAGCTGGATTCAGTTGGGAAACGTTGGACTTTTACCATGGCCACCCTATTCACCGGACTCAAACATCATCGAAAACGATAGGGCCTCGCTATCTCGAAAATTTTCTGATAAAGACGTCTTGGTCGAAGCTAACTGCGATGCCTGGAGCCAGATTTCACTGGTTTATTCCAAAAAACTGTATGATTTACTTCCAAACCGTCTAATAGAGCAAATTTCAAAAAATGGCGGTCATACTCATTATTTATTGACAAAAACATAATACATTAACATTTTTATAGGTTTGTTAATTTGTTATAAGATTTTTCAAGTGACGCATTTTTTATACCCATTTTTGCAGTCCATTCCAATAATTTGTGAAATTCCTATGGAATTTCCAAGTTACCCCTTTAAATTTATACTTTTCTACTGCAAAATATATTTACCTAATCACAGGTATCAAAAATTTCCAGGAAAAATATTTCCTTCAGAAAAAACTGTTGTGAAAATAGTGGCCTCAAACAAGTGACAGGGAGTGTATTACACAAATTAAAAAATTTAATTTAATAATTACTTATTGGGTAGGTAAACACAAAAACTAGTCATGCGAAAAGTGATTTGAAACAGGAGATCAATATTGTACCTTGGAAAATGTCATACTTGTTTGGCATTTAAAAAAATAAAACCTTCTCTACCCGTTCTAGATGAGGTAAAACAAAAAATTAAACTTTCCTCTATGGAATCAGATATTTTTATCTAGCTTCGCATAAAATTTGAAGCAAATCCATCCAACAATTTAGGCTCTAGGTCGATGTACATAAGGACGAATAGACAAAAAGACGGACGGAAAATCACCTTTTAAGACTTCTCCATCATCGTTATGTCAGTTTGGAATAATATCTCGAAATTAAACTGACAAGACCCAGTAGATAGGTATACTTGCCCTATACACTCCAATTCACTCGTTTAAATACAGATTTTTCTCAATAAAATTTTAATGATTTCTCCATAACCTTTTATAATTATGACAAATCTAACTATAGAATTTATTAAGTGTAATATGGGGATTAAGATCCAGGAAAAAATTTTATTCCTTGTACAAAATTGTTAGTCATATGGCTCTTTGAACAATTTCAGTCACAAAATCGACCTTATTTTTTGTGTCGTTCGTTTAAATACACCTTGAAAAACAACCTAGAAGCTCATAAAACCGTTAAAAATAGTATGCACAAAATCAAATAATAAACATTTAAAGATATTTTCTCATGAATTTAGCAATTTTGCCAAAAGGAAGTGTTCTAACCGAAGAGAAAAATGCTCAAATTCGAGACTATCAGGACGATGGTCACAGCAGTCGCTGTGAAGGTCACAACATATATATATAAGTATGCAGCCTGCAGTATGCATAAAGGAAAAACATTGAAAAAACAACAAACTGCTAGAAAACATGGCTACAACACCTCAAGAAAGACAACGCATACTCCGAAAAGCCTCAAATTCATCATTATCAGTTTGCATAATCAATGGTAAAACCGTACTTGAAGCCACCAACAATGCTTTTTTCAGATTGTCCGGGAAGCCACACATTTTAATCATCTGAAAAAAAGATCCACCGAAATCAGGCTGTTACAAAGATCTCATAAATAAAGTTGATTTTAACTGGGTATTAATAGCATACTGCGCGTCATACCATTAAATGGCCTCCCTTCCTATGTCTACTACCCAAGCTTAATTTTTCTTTTCTCATGTCATGTTAATAAAAGGTATACCCGCTGGGAACATCCAAATTGAACAAATTTTTTTAGTAAGAACCACCTGATGCCATTATCTTTCACAAAGTATTTTGTATTAATACCAAGTTTAAATCAACTTTAAAAGTTGACGTATGAGATCTGTACCAGCCTGATTTCGGTGGATCTTTTTTAGTTTTCAGATGATTAAACTGTGTGGCTTCCCGGACAATCTGATAAAAAGCATTTTTGGTGGCTTTAACTACGGTTTTACCATTGATTTTGCCAACTGATAATGTTGAATTTGAGGCTTTTCGGAGTATGCGTTGTCTTTCTTGAGGTGTTGTAGCCACGTTCGCTAGCGGTTTGTTGTTTTGTTCACTTTTTTCATATATCGAAGGTAGCTGCATACTTATTCCAATGTTTTGACCTTCACAGCGACTGCTATGACCATCGTCCTGATAGTCTCGAATTTGAGCATTTTTCTCTTCGGTTAGAACACTTCCTTTTGGCAAAATTGTTGAATTCTTGAGAAAATGTCTTTAACTGTTTATAATTTGATTTGTTCATACTATGTTTAACTATTTTTAACGATTTTATGAGCTACTAGGCTGTTTTTCAAGGTGTATTTAAACGAATGACACAAAAAATAAGGTCAATTTAGTAGAGCCATAAGACTAACAATTTTTTAGAAGGATTCAAAATTCTTCCTGAATCTTAATCCCCATATTACACTTAATAAATTCTATAATTAGATTTGTCATAATTATAAAAGGTTATGCAGAAATCGTTACAAGTTTATTGACAAAGCTCTGTATTTAAACGAGTGAATTGGAGTGTATATCAAATTAAATCACTGCTTTAAATAAATTGTATATCCACAATGACTTTTATTTGAAAATTATGTAACTTAGAGGACACAAAAAACAAAAAAAAAAACAACATGAGCTTGTGATTTTATGACAAATGCCTAAATTTAGAATATATACTTGTTGTTATAAATTACTGTTACCGTCTCAATTTTGTATTTCTATTTGATGATTGACTTCTTTTCTGGACTTTTTTCAAACAAGCACAATCAAAATCATTTTCTTTGTTCGCAAAATACTCTTTGGGGTAACTTAAAGTGGAATCTGGCGGCTTTTTCCATGTCTTTGATATAAACTTACTTGTTTCGACTGTTAACATTTTCGCTGTACGTTTAATACTTTTCTTTAATCGAAATACTGTATCAGTTGCATAGCTCACATAATAAAGCATGACAAAGCTTATTACAACCGTTAATAGCTCAACCAACCAATCTCCTTGAGGATTATGTAATTTCGGTATGACTTTTTTCATTCCAATTGATAATGTTTGATAAAATAATATCTCCAAATTGTTCCAAATTATCAACATTCCAAATTCAATCAATAGCAAAGATGTAAACATTTCCACCCACCAGAGAAACCACCATGGAATTGTCTTATAACGTCCAGGTATCATTTCTTCATCCCACAGAATTTCTAAAATGGTTAGCAAAAAAATCCAACTTGATATTGAAGTTTGAGAGGAGAAACTTTGGCTGATTGGTCTGACAAAAATTGTCATTCGCAGAGTCTTGTGAATCATTGATGCCCCTATTATAGGCAACAATTTTGTCAAACTGTAATAACTAAATAAAAATAATAGTCAGTAAAAGTATTGTAACGAAAACTTAAATATACCAACTTATTCATTGTTTCCTAATCCAAAGGTGAAAGAAAGATAACTTTTAAATTTTATGTGTACTCGTAAATAATTTAAGTAAAATGCTTTATCTGAGTTCGCTTTGACAAGCAAAACTAAATTTTGTTGACTGTAATTCGAAAAGTATTACAGTAAAACAAAGTTTATAAGATACTAGCGGTGCCCGGAAGACGTTGTTCTGCCCTGTCCAGTAGGTAGATAATACACATTACTGACCCAAACTCGTCGGTTTTACACTTCTCATTATAGCCTTCCAAAAGGAAATGAATTTTAAAAATACTATTCTTAAAGATCCGCGTACACTATGGCCCAAATGGACTTTTGCGTCTCAAAAAGTTATAACTTTTTGTTCCTTTTGAGATTTTGAACATATTATCTTCTTAAGGGTATTGCATTTCAAGAAACATATTTTTTCAGTGTAAAAATTGTTCTAATAAAAGGTTCTTAAAAGTAAGTGAATTGAAAAAAAAAAAAAAAATCAGTCGCTCTCAGACTTAATTTAAGAAATATTTATATATTAATGACCCTGTTTAAATTGGGAAGATTGAGTACGGACTGGTGACTACCATCTTGTTTACATTACAAACTGTGAGGCGTTTCAAAATGCATTGAAACAACAACAACATCAACAACTTTCACATTGAAATAACAACAAAGCAGACTCACGAGTCTGGTTTTTATATTTTTCTATATGCCTCACGAGACCTCTTACCCCGCACTTCTCTTTCCTACAAACTGTGCGTGAGTCCGTACACAAACTTACCAATCTAAACAGGGTCAATCATTTCAAAAAATTCCCTTTTTCGAATTTATTTTAGTATTTTTTCAAATGCATGTATGTACTGCACAGTATATCACGTAAATGGCTATTGTGTTTAAATTTTGGAAAAAAAATGGTATTTCTAGGGAGTACAAACAATATTGCGTTCCAAATTCGCAAACCAAAAAATAAGTGAGTTCAAGAAAAGATATTTCGGAGTGCCTATCACCAATCATAGTTTCCTGAACAGGATTTCTCAGCAAAAAATCTCAGTATAGCTGTCAGAACACTGAGGAAATAAGTGTTGGATTCGCGTGCTCAGCTTTTGATGGAGCATATATTTCTTTACTGAACGCGCGTATTAAGAGGATAAATAATCCAAAAGACTAAGTAGTGCATTTCAGTTTTATAAATAACATGACATATTAAACACGTTTTTTTTTTTCAAATTATCTAGAAAATGAACAAACGGATTTTGGCGTTTGTAAAAAAACATTTTTGTTATTTTTTTTTTTTGGCTTAAAGTAAACATAGATTCAATATAGCTTTTAACGGCCTTTAGTCCATAAAAATTGGCGTTTCGTCCCGGCGTTCTCACTTGGACTCTTCAGTTGACAGTGAGGGCCTTGTCAAGATGCAATTTTTATTAAGTTCAGTCCAGCTTACATCAATTTTACTGCGAAAATCAAATGTGAACTATATCCAACCCAATTAGAATTTCTAATCAAGAATTGTTGGAAATTTTGTTACCCGTGGCCTGGCATTGTTTACATATGAGTTTGTTTGATAATACAAATTCTATATACTACTGAAATACATCAGCCAAGTAGAAGACTTAGCATTATTTAATTGGACTTGTTGAATTATTGATTCAATATAGCTTTTAACGGCATTTAGTCCATACAAATTGGCGTTTCGTCCCGGCGTTCTCACTTGGACTCTTTAGTTGACAGTGAGGGCCTTGTCAAGATGCAATTTTTATTAAGTTCAGTCCAGCTTACATCAATTTTACTGCGAAAATCAAATGTGAACTATATCCAACCCAATTCGAATTTCTAATCAAGAATTGTTGGAAATTTTGTTACCCGTGGCCTGGCATTGTTTACTGACTGAACTTAATAAAAATTGCGTCTTGACAAGGCCCTCACTGTCAACTGAAGAGTCCAAGTGAGAACGCCGGGACGAAACGCCAATTTGTATGGGCTAAAGGCCGTTAAAAGCTATATTGAATCAATAATTCAACAAGTCCAATTAAATAATGCTAAGTCTTCTACTTGGCTGATGTATTTCAGTAGTATATAGAATTTGTATTATAAAACACACTCATATTTAAAGTAAACATAGCTAATTTGTGTTGTGACAAAAATGGTAATATTTCATTTTAGGCCAAAACAAATCGGAATATGTATAAAAATTAGTGTCCTGAGTACTTTTTGTTTAGTTTTTTTTCACTATAAATTAACTTTTGATAATCTATTACTGCAAATGCAACTGAACCTCTTACTGCAATTACTTTTTGACATGTACTGTATTGTATACCCTGCTAATGTTGTTACGCTCTCTGAAAAACTGATTAAAATATATTTATCTGAAAATCAATTTTATGTCTTCCATCTTAAACTGCATCTATAACTGAAACTGCAATTGCTGCGATTTCAAATTCCGCCCAATTTGTTTTAAGCCTATGTATGTACATAAGCTTATTATTATTATGAATTATTGTTAATTGCAACTGCAATTGCAACTCAAACTGCTACTCCTTGTTGCGAAAAAAATATTTGACCCTAGGGCTGTCATCTTCTTAACTTCTCAAAGACATTTTTCTAGTATATTATCCCTTCCGGAATGCATTTTTGCTCCTGGTTGACAAATTGCCAGACCGATTTCCAACAAACATGACAGGAACACGCTCGGGCTTACATCAAAGATATCCTGAAAATGTGGATTCAATTGGTTGGGCAGTTTCGGAGTCTAACATATTTACAAACATCCATTTTTATATATAAGATAGACCACCTAACAGAGCCAGCAGAGGTGACGTCTTTAGGCATGGGCCCACTGGGCCCCGCAATCTTAGGGGCCCCCTAAGCCATCGCTGTAACTTTTCCAACCAATTTGGAAAGCGAATGATTAGGTTAATTTTAACTTGTAAAAAACTTGTTTACAAACCAACATTTATATTATACAACATATAGTTCACATGTGATTGTACCGCTATAATCATAATAGTAAATTATTTGTTTTTTTTCGTCTCGTTTAAAATCTTTAAAGTTTAAACTCTAAGGAACTGGAAAATGGATGTGAGAAATTTGCTAAGACTTATCACAAGGACATACAGTGGTGGCGATATAATTGAGAACGATATTTTTATAAAATATTAAAATGCATAACTTGTTTGCGAAATCTGATCGGATCCAATTTTTTGTTCTGAGGACTTCTCACTATTTAGGTCAGAAAGTAAATTTGATGTAAGAAGCCCCTAAAACAAGCAATTAGATCCAAAATACACTCTGAAAACGGTAAAATAGTATAGGATAAAATTTAATTTAATTTTGGGTGTGTTAATTTGGCATATTATGGCCAATAAGTCAGATCAAAATACTCGAACTGACCAGAAAGTTTAAAAGGACATTGTCTTAAATACTATGGAGTCTTATTCATTGGCAATCATGGCCATAACATTTGCTTTTAAGCACGATAATGATCCAAAATGTCCCCCACAGATTGTTAAGTAGTTGTTTGCGTATAGAAGAAATAAGTTTTTAGATTGGATCGTTAAAAATTCGGGTCTTAATTCGATCGAGAACTTGTGGAGAGACATCAAGGGATTGTTAGAGTTCAAAAGATTTTTAATGTTATGACAACCTTTTGATTCTGTTCTTAATTATGTTGCCAGACGAAATTAGAGTTAAATGAATGATTATTTTGTTCCTACCAATATTCCTTTGCTAATATTTTGCAATCATTATTCAAAGTGTACCTTAGTTCATGGGCTATTAATAAAACCACATCTCAATCTCAACCGATTTCCCAAAAAAAAAGTTATGAAGGCATATTCATAGTCGCAGATAGACCCAGGTTTAACTAAACTACAGTTTAAGACAATTTTGGCTCAATGAATACAGACCGATTTTAATAAAAAGTGTTGGTTTTATATTTGTATAAGATAACTAACTTGGTATACTACACAAATAGCTTCAAAAATGTTGAAATGATAAACTTAAAAAAATAGAATCAACACAGCTCTAAAATGACTATGAATACGCCCCATGGACCTTAAAATTTTTATAAAAATATCGTTCTTGATTATGTCGCCACCACTGTATAAGCAGAGGAGCTTGAGATGGAATGCCTGTATTTAGTAGAGTATTTAAAGAAAGTCAAGTTATATGAAGGTGAAGATAATATGACTATTTCAGAAAAGTAAAATATTATAACAGTAGTTAAAATCGAAAACCCTGTTCCAATTGTTGAAATAGCATGTAGAATCTTTCTATCAATGATGGTATCAAAATGGAATTGGGAGCGTTCCTTTTCTAAATTAAAAAGGATATAAATTAAACTTAGAAGTAAGATACTTAAAGAAAGACTAAATAGCTTGTTGGTTATGACAATTGAAAGTTATGGGTTTCAAGATATAGACTTCGATGAAATAATTCAAGATTTTGCAATGAAAAAACCAGAAAAGTATCTGTTATATAAAAATTGTAAGAGCATTTATTTACCAATTCTATTCTTTTACCCCCATATTAATAAACGAAGCTATCTTTAACTCGTGGATTAGGAGTAAGATTACTGCCACTTACGAGCTAGCTTAACCACCAAGGAAGGTATATTTATCTGTCCTAGTTAATCATTCGCTAAACTACCTTCCTTGGTGGTTTAGCTAGCTCGCAAGTGGCAGAAATCTTACTCCTAATCCGCGAGTTAAAGATAACTCGCCGCTAGCTTCGTTTATTAATACGGGGGTTAAAGTTTACTTTAATTTTGTTTCAATTTTCTATTAATTTTCTCCATTTAGAGAATTGAAGCAGAGTTGGATTAGGATTCAATCACGGAAAGAATTCTTAGCTACAAATCACGAAAAATGAATCCAGTTTTGGACCTTGGATTGGAAATTACTAAATTAAGAATTTTTGTTTGCAATATTAAAAAATGAGCGAAATGAAGATATTGACACTCAACAATTATATTTCAACACTTTTGAGTATCAATAATTCGACCGAGAAAAAAAAATATTGCCATTAGCCAATCGCAATTTGATATAAATTTGTATCAATTTGGATATAGTGATTGATGGCTGGAGTCGCGGGATCGATCCCTGCTCTAGGTAGCATTTTTTTTTTTAATTTATTTTTATTACAGGCATACAAATTGAATTATTATAATTATTATTTCGTAGTCAAAATGAAAAAAATGAAAATTTTCAAATCTACGAATTGTGGCCGAAATGTTGATTTGCGTAAATTTTTATTTTGTTATTTTTGTCCACAACAGGGGTGTTTGCAGCCTTTTTATTCTGAAATGTATATACAATTTTATATATTTGAAAAAGACTTTTATTTTAATTACTTGATTTCTCTGGGATTCGATCCTGGTACCTTCCGCATATCAATCCAATACGCTACCACCTAGGCCATCGCACGATATCAAGGGACTATGTTGAAGCTTAATCACTTTAAAAACTTATTTACTTGTTCGTTGGTTCAAATCACCATATAAATATTTAAATTATTCCCCTTGAAGTGTTAGATCACTCATAAAAAAATTGTAATTTACTGTATAGTTCTGCAAATAACAATAACATTTTGTTGGTTTGAGCATTGAGAAAACTAAGATAACTACAAATAGACCTGGATTGAAAAATTAAAGAATCGAGTTTTAAGTGTGTGTGTATTTCAATTTGGCTTGTTTTGAATGTTTGAATTTTTAAAAACATGAACAATAATTCTATCGTAGTCACCTTATTCAAAAACTTAATTCTGCACGCACTCAGTAAAAACTAAAGTGTCAATTGAAGTGAACTTCGATAATATTTGAATTCGATCAAGTGCAGTGAGGTCGTATACCTAGATCGAAATCTCAATCCGATTCGATTCGATCATCGAATCCTCTCATTTAAAAGGAGTAACTGTTTACTATAACTAAATGTTTAGTTTTCGACTATATAAAGGGTTCTAGGAATACATTTTAGTTATTAAATTCGGAGCAACGGTGAAAGGCACTCTAAGATGCTATCTAGGAGGTCTTTTTCATTTGTTCCGATTGCAAAATTGGTATATTAAGTAACGATATTTAAACAACTCTTTTCTCAATTTGTATTATTTTTTTTTGTAAAATTTCGTTACTATTCAATTGTTCAATTAAATATTCTAACTACAACTACGAACATACCTTTTTGTTTTAAAAATAGGTACATAAGAGAAAAAGAGAATCACGCTCTAAAAAATTGATTTTCAGTAGTCCTACTTCTTGTATAATATTCTTTTAATATAACTTGTGTATAACTTTTTTTTGAATATGTTTGCACTTTTCCATTTTTTTCAGGACAATGGAGTTATTAAAGCAAAATATTTGTTTATATGATTTTTGCTCTAAAAACTTTTCATACAGCAACTTAAAATTTCATTTTTGTTAGCTGAAATTTAACAAAAAATTATAATAAGTAATGACTGATGATAAATTTAAAAATTTACAATACATTTTCTACAAAGGGCCCCATTTCCTAAAGGGCCCGGGGTCCCCAATTGTCTAAAGACGCCTCTGGACAGCAGAACACCTATTGGAGGTATTATGTACAGATTGAGTATGAAATATACCGAATTCTAAAGTCTTTTCAATCCCGAATGCCAAAATCTCGAATGCGACATTTCTAATGGGCTAAAAAAATACTGCTAAGTCATTTAGGATCGGAATCCTGGGATAAATGATTTAGGGCCAGTTTCACAGTGAACACTTATCGGAATAAGTCTTACCTTAAGATTTGCATAATGGTACCTTTTGAATATTTCCCCAGCTTGAGTTAGTTTCACTTAAGTGTCCTAAACGGGGGACTTAAGTAGAACTTATTCAGGTAAGTGTGCACTGCGAAAAATGGAATTTTGTATCCTATATTGCGCACTTAAGTACCACTACTGCGACTGTGAAACTGGCCCTTAGAGATTCGTTCTATAAATAAATAAATTGGGTGGCGCATCGGCTCGTGAAGAACCAGGTCCTAGTTACGAAAGGCCCAACTATGCATGAGCTAGCTTATGCATAAGCAAATGCGCGAAAGCAAACACTCTCATTTGAGTAAACATAATGGAGCCCAGCTGCGGTTCGTTCAATTTTTCTCAGTTTCAGTTTCGTTCACTTAACCGAACATAATATAAGCAAGAGCGATCCTAGTCGCTCAGCGCATAATAAATTTTACAAATGCAGCAAACAAAAAAAAAAACACAAGGCCACAGCTGTGAATCAGTTCACGAGTTGTGCACGAGTATGTGTAGTTTTTGTTGTATCGTTCCCGCATTTTCAAATGTATTTAAAAATGCAGAAAAAACACAAAGCTGAAAATCGAATATGGGACGAAAGCGGATAGGTATTTTTTTATTTTTGCTTATGCGCTCATAAGTCCATTATGGCTATACGGGGTAATTTTGAAAACATAAGCAAATTTGTGTTAGCTTTTTGACATTACCTTGTGTTTGCTTATGCCTATTATAGTTGGGCCTTAACAACTCGCAACGTCGCAACCATTCCTGTGTGCGCTTGTCAACAGGAATGGAAGGGACCTACAATCTAGACGAGAAGCACTTATTCATGACAAGTGATACTCTTGGAGGATTTGTCAATTCCTCGCAAGAGGCAGTAGCCCTGAAAAACACTTGCTTTTTTTTTTCTTTTCGTTCTAGTTGACTTAAAATTATAAAAGTGAAAAACCTATGTAGTACGTTGCTGATGCGAAACTGAAAATCCCATGCAAAAATGACACATATAAATCAAAAACGAAAAAAATTCTATCTGCTTTTCTTTCTGCAGTACATGTCTGTGAAGTTGGCAGGGACCAATGCAGTAATTTGCAGTTTTCTTGCATTTTTTTTGCATTTTTGTTCCCGATTTTGGAGTTCATCAAATAGTGGGTGTAATCGAGTGACCTGCTTACTTCATAGTGAAGTAAGCATGGCACATGGTGTATTAAGTCTCTAAATTTGCATTTTTTCGCATTTCAAGAATAGACTGGCTCCAATTTTTTAGGTTAATAATTTGTAAAAAAAAATCTTATTTAAATGCCCTGCTTACTTCACAGTGAAGTTAGCAGGACACATGGTGTATCTCCTGAAAAAAGTGTGCTATGAATTTGGAGTAAGGCTCCATATTTGTTTTTTTCGGATTTCAAGAATAGGCGGGTCCAAATTTTGAAGTCATTAATTTGTAAAAAATTCATATTGCCCTGCTAACTTCACAGTGAAGTTAAATGGTGTGTCTCGAGAAAAAAGCATTCTAGGAATTTGCAGTAAGGCTCCAAATTTGCAGTTTTGCACTTTTAGAATAAGGCTGGGTGCAAATTTTGAAGTCATTAATTTGTAAAAAAAATCATAATTTCCTGCTAACTTTACAGTGAAGTTACATGGTGTATTTTGAGTACCGAAAATGCTATGAATTTGCAGTAAGGCTGCGTTAGGGCAGTGTTTTTTTTTCTTCAAATTAATGACTTCAAAATTTTACCCGGATTGTTCTTGAAATGCAAACAAAATGCAAATTTGCAGCCTTACTGCAAGTTCCTAGCATGCTTGGTTTGCGAGAAAGCATGAGCCCTACTAACTTCACTGTGAAGTTAGCAGGTTACTCAATTACACCGACTATTTGATGAATTGCAAAATCGGGAACGAAATGCAAACAAATTGCAAATTACTGCATTGGTCCTATTCCTAGCTGAAAGTTGTCGTATCAACTTCACAGACGTCTGCAGTACGCTGCTCGAATAGTTAAATTGATGATAATTATAGCAATACCAGATTTTTGGAGAAACTCTCCACTTTTTATTAATATAATCGTCCCAAAGCTTCATTTTAAGCCATGTCCAGGTTTTTGTAATGGTTTAAGATTTTTCAATAATATTTTTACTGAAAAAAGTGTAAACCGACGTGACACGACATATAGGTTGGCACTTTTTGGGATTTATTTGTAATATAATTTGTTGAGTAAATTAAATTTTGTATTGCACTGAGCTTATTAAGAAAAGAATTCATACAATGGAGCCCGGCTTGCAGTAATTTCTTAGCGTGACTACAAATTCTATCCCAAATTATCGCTTCTTTTCAAAATGGCAGAAAGCCATTTAACTGAAACCAATTTATTAACTTCTCGAATGTTCATTTTGTAAATTATTATATTTTTTGGATTTCGGTGCATGGCTGCACCTCAAAGGCCTTCTATTTTGACTAAATACCTCTCACTCGGCCAAGAAGCAGACTCCTAGAGGAGTCAATTTGACTTAGCTAACACGACGACCGACGACGGCAACATCAAGTGATGTGTTTATTAGACGCCTCTATGAAATTATCACTACGTTTAAGCGCGGCTCATAATCATTTATTTTCTTCGACCTCAGACATCGGTGAACGGTGAGACTCAATAAGAGAGAGCACATACCAGATACAATGCTATCATCATCATCATCATCAGCAGCAGCACGCCGCGCTGGCGCTGCTGTTGGAGCATCTTACCATCTTAAGTTGGCAGCCCCATAGAAGATTGACGACGAGGACGACCGACCTACCGACTGAGTGTCATGCAGCCTACCAATAGGCCCAACCAATACGGGTCTCACACAGCAGTCAACATTGACTAATGTGATGTGGCAAATATGCATTCTTCATTTATCTTCGTCGGATGTCAGGCAAAGTGCTACTGCTACTGCAAAGTGCTACCTTAAGGGCCCGCGGCGGCGGCGGCAGCATTTTGCGGTAATTGTGCAAGGGTCGGAGTAATTAAGAGCGATTACACATTAAGAACTTTAAGCGACACTGCACAACAACTGATTTTCCGCAACGCTATTGAAAGGTTGATGTAAGGAAAAACGCTTTTGGTCTTCATACCGAAAGCGACCTCTTCTCTGATTTATATAGCATGCAGTATGTGTCGTTATGTGTGGCAGGACGAAGCAATTTGTAGCATTTGGCATAATGTTATTGCTATTGCTATATGAATTTAAAATACATCTCTGGTAATTTTAGCCGCAGAATGAGGGCTCTGCAGAGATGTTTTTTTTTTTGTTTAACGTTGTTGTTTTATTTTAACGTTGATTAGTATTAATGGGAAGATTATGGTTGATCGTAATTATTGCGACGATGACAGTTCTTCAATCGAAATCTTCCAAACAAAATTTAAGTCAGTGGAGCTGATGTTTACGAAGAAATATCATTTAAAAATGTATTGAAAAATATGTAAATAACTTAAACCGGTTTGCTACGTCCCTAACATTGGAGGACACTTTTGGCAGAATCAAATAATGATGCTATATGAATTTGTTACAAAATAAATGCCAAACAAGTTTGAAGCTCACAAAGGTTAGTTATTGAAGTTTCCGCTTAAAATAAGTCTATGAAGTTATCAGTCAATTTGATTTTCAAGTTTTAAAAGCGCAATCGAGAGAATGCCAGATTTAAAAAAATTTCATATTGCCAAAAAAAAATGCGCAATGGGAATGGTGTGGAAAATTAAAAATAATTAATAATAATTTCAACTATGTGCCTGTAAGACCTCAGATCTTTTAAATACAATGGAAAGATTTTGTTGGCACAGTGGATTGAGAATTATATGTTAATTATCTCCTGAAATTCCACGGGTGGCATCCAGTTGAAGTTGGGGAATAAAAAAAAGAATGCTACCTAGACTAGGGATCGAAGCCACACGTCCAGGTTAGCAGTCAAACACTATATCCACAGTGCCATTGCCACCCATTGGCACTCATTTTGTCCACGTTTTCTCAAAATATTTTGCCCCAACTAAAAAAAGTATTTTGGTCTTTTTTGTGTAGAATTTTATAACCTTAATTTTGCCCAAGGACATTTCTTGAAAAAGACTGATGTTTTAATAAAAAAAAAATAAATTTTTCCTCATCTTCACTCCTCAAACTTGAAAGCCCTTGTGCAACATAATGAAGCTCTCTGCCAAAATTCAGCTTTGCGGAAGTTATTTTTTAAGTTGAAGCCTATAATTTTATTGCAATATTTGAACTTTTTCAAATTTCAAAAATAGGCGTTATTAGAAAACCGTTTTGGTAAAGATGAGTTACTAAATTCTGATAAGCCCCAAAAGAATTTGGTTGGGGCTAAAGTCTTAAGGGAATTGGAGAAAAACTAAGTTCGGGGCTACCAGTAATGGACAAGGATATGTTTAATGCAACAATTATTTTCTTAAAACAAATCCCAGAAAATTTGTACGTAAAACCCATCTCGGTACTAATGCCTGACAAGAATTGGACAAAATCTTGGTCAGGGTTAAGCAACCAATTCCAAAACTTAACTTATTCCAGAGAGTATTTGGGGCTTAACTCTAGGGACTGTCAAAGTCCGAAGGAGGCTAAAGCTAAAGCTTGAAGATATATTTGAAAAGAAACGGGGTGAGGGCTGAACAATTAACATGCCAATTGCAACAACAATTTACCCTAAAAATTTAGCCTATTTAACAAAAAATGCATTTGGGACTAAAACCCTATTCGAATTCAAGAAAATCGAGGTGTCAATTTTAGTGTAATTGGTTAATACAATACGGCCACTCAGGGCTTAAAGAATCTTTCATTCAAGGTCGAAGTCAATTATACACAAAAAACATTTTTGGACTATGCAAAAACATACAAGATCTCTAGTCAAGGAGCCAAATTCGAAAAGCGTTAGTTTTCTATGTGCACTCAGAAAATCATGCAGAAGCAAATGAATATTTGCAATCCCTCAAGATTCTAGATTTAAAGTGACTTCTTGAAGTTTTTACATTTTATTTTTCAATCGGCAAAATATTGTTTTCTGTGATTTCTAGTGATAGTTCGAAGACAATAGATAGCTACTCCACTAGTTAATCTCGCTAGTTCACCATAATGAGATCTCCAGAGGGCGCATATTTTCAAAACACATATGAAGGTAAGGTATGAGCTTTTGCCAGTGAGAGCTCTTAGATTTCATTTTTGTCTCAAACTGGATCTCGAATCCCCCCCCTACAGCTTAATCCTAGATCCGCTACTGCCCAGGATGGACTACGGCCTCAACCAGCAAGTCTTTCCAGTCAGCCCTATACCTAGCTAGCCGCTTCCAGTTGTGCACATTAAGTGGGTTGAGGTCTTTCTCCACTTGTGCCCGCCACCTATTATGGGTTCTTCCTCTACTGCGTACACCATCTGGGTTGGATTCGAAGACTCGTTGGGCAGGTGCGTTCCTGTCCATACGTTCCACGTGTCCCAGCCATCTCAGCCGCTGTATTTTCAACTTTTTGACCAGGTCAAAGTCGCCGTACAGGTCGTAAAGCTCGTTGTTGAATCTTCTCCTCTATACACTCTTTCGATACACACCGCACCGAAAATCAAACGAAGAATCTTCCTTTCAAAGCACCCTAGTAGACTTTCATCCTATTTGTTCAGTGTCCATACTTCTGACCCATAAAGCAGGACCGGGATGATTAGGGTCTTACATAAAGTCTTCTTGGTTCCCTGAGAGAGCGCCTTACTACTTAAATACCTTCTTAGACCGAAGAAACAGCGGTTGGCAAGAGTAATGTTTCGTTTGATCTCTGCACTGATGTCATTTTGCGACGTAATAGTGGATTCCAGATAAACAAAGCCCTTGCCTACTTTGAAATTATATCTGTCCATGGTGATATTTTGCTCGAGTCATAAATGATGTGGAGGTTCCTTTCTCCTGTGCTCATTAACTGCCAATCCCATTTTAGCCACTTCCGATTCAATGGTCGTTAATGCGCCAGTCGTAGCTCGCTTCGTTCTGCCGACAATGTCTTTATCGTCTGCATATGCAAGTAAGTGAACGGACTTTTGATAAATTGAACCGCTGGTGCTGACTTTTGCATTGCGTACTTGAATCAAGAACAATATCAAATGAATCGGTGGTATTCTTACCGATTTTGACGAAGAAGCGAGATTTCTTCATCAGCCTCCTGCATAAGCCAACGAGTTTGGCAGGGATGACATACATTCTTCCGACCAAATTAAGCAGATGAATTGGTACGCGCTGCTTACCAATTATTCCCCCGCTTATTGGAATAGTTGGGCTGGTAGGACATCCCTTGTAGGATGGCCTTGTACGACTTCAGTTTGGATATCGCCAGCCGCAATTCGGTTAGATCGGGTGGATGGAACTGTTGGCCATCATCGTCCAAGTTAAATGATGTGTTCTGCCTACTGTCTTGGATGTCTTCGCCGTTAAGCAGTCTAGAGAAGTGTTTTTTTTAAATGCTCAGCACTGACTCTTTATCGACTACTATATTCACACTCTCATCTCGGCAGGCTTCTGGTCTGGCTTTGTAACGTTGGGTTGATCCTTTCACCCTTTGATACAGTTTTTGAACATCACGTCTGTCACTACAACCCTCAATAGACTCGACCACCCGCTTCTCGTGCCCTCTCTCTTTCCTCCTGAGAAGTCGGCATTCCTCTATCCTTTTTAGCCCGTAGAGCTCCCAAGCTACTCTCTCAGCAGCTCTTGTTCGAGTCTGGAGCATTGCCTGGTAGGCCTCGTTCTTAGCTGCGTGTGCCAGCCGGCACTCTTCATCGAACCAGGGGTTTCCTTGTTGACGGATAGTGAAACCCATCACATCAGGGGCGGTACTTCTGGTGGATTGTTGACAGTGTCTTCACTGGTCCTCTGCACTTGATGGTGGTGGCGAACTTAGGTTAGGTTAGGTTAGGTTAGAAGGGGTGCTGAAGCGGCAAGCCGAAACATCTCACTAAGAACTCAGTGGATCCATTGTGCTCCCCGGGAGCTGACTTGGGTAGGAGGTGGCAAAAGTTCTGGCGGTCTTTTGCGATTTTAGCTTCTCGACATAGAACCTTTTCCCATCACCTGCTGTGCGTTGTAGCGTCATGGATATTCGCATTTGTACGTAGTCTAGCTACCACTAGGAAGTGATTCGAGTCAATGTTTGCCTCTCGGAACGTTTGGACGGACGTCCAAGATACTGGAAGCATGTCTCGCGTCTATCGCAACGTGGTTGATTTGGTTGTATATTGAGGTGTGGAAAACAGGTGCTTGAGATGATGACATTTCGCCCTGCCGCAAAGTCTGCCAGCCTGTATCCCTTGCCGGATTTTTCATCGTGAATGCTGTGTCCTACGACTATCGAACCAATCCTAATCTTGCGTTGAAGTCACCAAGAATGATCTTTATGCGTCGTACTTCGGGCACAGATTGTAGAATGCTTCTTTGATTGAGTCATCTCTATCTTCATGGGGGACATGAGCACATATCAGCATAATGTTCTTGAATTTGCTTTGATACGGATTGTTACCAGGTGCCTTGTAAAAGACCAACGGACGTCCTGCCGTAAATTACTTTTCTGGACTTCTCCATCATCATAATGATTGCTTTGATAATGGACTCGAAATTTTGTTATAACACGAAACCAAGTTTTGGAAGTAAAAATCAAAGAATGCTGTAAAGGAAGAAACGACAGATGCAGCAAAATATAGTTTTCTCCATACGCAATTTTATTTCGGAGTTCAATGCACTCCGAGTAATTTTTATTCACAAATCTAGCCCGACTTTTTGGCTTTTTTTAAACATCTTAATCTCGAAAATCTGACCATTAGAGCCGAAGTTATGTTTTCTTGAAATCGGGTTAGACTTAATTTTGTAAAGCTTAATGGAGCAGACAATTGTGCTTTATTTTTTCGATCAATTTATAAAGTCGATTGCTACGATAATATTGCACGTAGATCAACAAATGAGGCATCAAAATAATTGTTGTTATATTTGTATGCGGCTAAAAAAAAATCAATCGATAATGAAACACTCAAGGGTAATGACTCGATATTTGCAGACGCTCTAGAACTGTACCTAGCTCCGCTTAACGGTAAGTTGAGTAACGTACGAATCATCGACAAAAATAATATCAACCGGTCAAAATGTCGATTTAAATCGACTTTTTTGAAATTTGGAATGTCGAAGCAAAACTTGTTGATATTTCTTCGCAAATCATTTTGTAAGAAATGTTGACTTCTAAAATATCGACTTCTATATGATCGACTTTCATATGGCGTTTTTCTTTTTTAACTCTTTGCAGATCACGAAACTGTCAATCAAAAATTCTATGTTTTTTTTTTTTTAGCTCAGGCATATCAGAGCACAAAAAGTGCGTTTCTTTTTTCCATCTGAGCTTGATCGAAACGCTAAGCGAAGCCAACTTCACATTTTTTCAGTGATTTGACAGACGAAAGAAATACACAAAATTAAAAATGGATTCCCGGGATAGTAGGCCGTCTACTTTAGGTAAACAAAAATGTATTCTATGTCGATTTCCTTTCAACGATTGAAGATCAAATCTTTTTTTCTTGTTTTAAGGAATTCGTTAATTGGGAACGATCGAGCGATATCGTTTTGACTATTTCTGTCCATATCGTTTTGCACAAATGTATTGTCAAAACGATATTGTTCGATCGTTTTCCGATATTTTGGTCAGTCGATCTTTTAACCAGTAGAAATTTTTTTCTGTCAAGATTATGAAAGTCTATCTTACGGAGTGGACATTTTGAAATTTGACATATCGTATACAATTCCGGTAAGTTATAAGTTGACATTTTTCAACACCAATTGTGTCCACTGTTTCCAATGACATTTGTTACTTGTCTGAACCCAATCTGCACTATCAGTAGCTGTTTTTCAATTAATCAATCTAAAGTTATCGTTTTTTTTTTGTTAAAAATAAATGTAATGAAAAAGGCTATTAGGTGAAGGTGCAATTAGTCCAAAATCTTCCGTAAAATGCTTTCGTTTAATCTTTTTATTTGTAAGGGGTAGGAGTTTTTTTTTTTATGAACTACTCTTTCCATTATATTAAAGTGAAAGATAATGTCAGGTTCCAAGAATGAAGGTATAGGCGGTGTGTTGTGTGGTACACATATTTTTTGTGTATATATTTCTACCTACAGTTAATTTTTGACCATAAATAAACAAAAATATCGACCTGAAGGTACGAATAGTCCTATGCAAACATCACAAGGATGCGTAACTTTCATAATACCTAGCAATTCTTGTTTTACATATATGTATGTTAAAACCCCCACTGGACAGTATAATTTGTCTATCTTCATCATCGTCATTCTCATCATCATTGCG